>CM040243.1:203992638-204163018 GCA_022545495.1 Chrysanthemum lavandulifolium | reverse complement strand
GTGTTTGGTTTTAATTTTGTTCCATTTGCTATAATTTGGTTGATATTTAAAAGATTATGTTCTAAATATGGTTTGACTTTTTACAGAATTTCATCATACTGTGTTTACAATGAGGATACACCATGGCGGTGAGTTTCATTTTTTCCTTGGAAGGGTATACCATGAGGTTAAAAAAAGTATTGTTGATATGGTTGATATTGAAACCTTCCCAATTAACAAGTTAGATGATATGGTTCAAGACCTAGGTTGAACAGATAGAAAGATAATGTTTTATAACTTTCTTGAACCTAGTAAGAATCTTGATGTAGGCTTGCCTTCTTTATGTAGTGATGATGATGTACGTTTTTTAAGTCAGTTTATAGGTGAGCATAAGGTCATCGAAGTGTACATAGAACATGTTGTGTCCAAAATAGGAACCTACTTCAAACCAAAGCAGACATTAGGTGTTCTTATTGATGAAGTAGATGAGGTCAATGATGTTGGTGTTAGTAACCCTAGTCGTATTGCTAGTAGTAGTTCTAGAAGAAATCATCCTAAGAGGCTACTATTGGAATACTTTGTACCTCAGCAGTTAGAAGTAAGTAATGTAATGAGTAGGTTTACCGAGTTACCTACTCAAAAGGCAAGGGTAAATGAAATACCTACTTAAGAGTCTAGGTTTACTGAGTTACCTACTAAAGAGTCTTATTTTCCAGCTTTAGATGCAGGACTAGATGAAATCGATTGGGTATTTGGTAGTATTAACTTAAGTTAGTTTGGAGATAATGTTAGTCAGGAACATGAAGTTGAAGATTCTTTTAGGGTAGAGGATTTTGAGCTGAATGATATTGTTGTTGATGATAACGTGAGGGTACATAAAAATGAACAACACCTTGATAATGCGGATCATATGGTAGTTGATGTTCATGCTAGTTTAGAGGAACAAATGATCAAGTGAATGCTAATAATGTAGGTGTTGATTCTATGTGTTTAGATAGAACTAATGATCAAATGAATGATAATGTAGGTGTTGATTTTGCGGGTTTAGATGGAACTAACGATCATACGAATGATAATGTAGGTGGTGATTCTGCTGGTTTAGATGCTAGTTACAATCATGTGTTTTCACCACGTGGTCCCTTTGATAATGATGATGAGAGTTATGTTTATGATGGAGATAGTGAGGACGATGTTAGTGAAAGTGAGGACGATAATGAGGTCTTTTTTTTATGAGAATAACATTATACATGAACCTCATGTTGATGTATGTCTTTGTTTTGGTGCGACTTCACTTGATAATGAATCATTTGATCTTTTGGAAAGTTTAAATAAGCAAATTCTAGATTCCTTTTTTGATGAGACTGTGTTGGATGTTGTTGATAACGAAGAATTTGACAGTGAAGAAGAGGATGCCGTAGATAGTGTTTCACAACTGAAACTTAGGCAGTTAAGAAAGGACAAAGAGAAAGACGAATTTGTAGTTAAGAAGTTTGGTTTTTATGAAGGACAAAGATTTGGTACAAGTAAGGAGGTAAAAGATAGAGTTTTCATGCATTCCATAGAAACTAAAAGGAAAATCAAATTAGTAAGGAATGTCAAAATTAGAGTTAGGGACAAATGTTTTGGTACCATCCCTGTTTTTGACCTTAATGATGATGGGCCTTTTAATGATGGATTTTGTGGATGGGCCTTCAAACGAATGTGCAAGTCAGTCTAGTGGTCCAAGAACTAGGTCTAAGTCAAAAGTTGATGTTGCAGACAAAGGAAAGGAAATAATTGAAGATGCTAGAAATGATGGTTGTCCATGGGAACTTTATTTCACTAAAGAGTGAGGTAAGAAAACTTGGATTTGCAAAATTCATAGAAGTGAGCATTTATGTCTACAGAAAAGGGACATTAAAGCTTGAAACTACAAGTTTCTATCAATGCAAATCATGGATGAAGTAGTTGTGGATCCAAATATTCCTATAAAATCAGTTCAAGATGCACTTTAGAAGAAATGAGAATTAAATGTTTCTCGCATGAAGGCATTCAGAGCCAAGGCAACAGTTGACAAACTGATAATGGGTGATCACAAGGGTCAATATTCTATATTAAGAGATTATGTTCAAGAGTTGATGACCCAAAATCCTGGAACCACAATCAAATGTCAAGTAGAAATGTCTGAAGATCATAATGCTCCTACTAGAGTCTTTGGGAGAATATATATTTGTCTTGGTGCTTTAAAGCAAAGATTCAAAGCTAGTCGAAGGGAACTGTTGGGGTTAGATGGGGCTGTTATAAGTGGGCCATTCCTTGGGCAATTGTTAACAGCTGTGGGACTTGATGCTAACAATGGGATCTATCATGTTGCTTATGACCTTGTTGAATCTGAATGCAAAGATTCTTGGGTGTGGTTTTTGAACATGTTGATGGATGACCTAGATCTATACAGAAACTCCAATTTTACTTTCATATCAGATAGACAAAAGGTATAACATAGTTTTATTTTTTACTTTTTTTGTTGGTTTTTAGTATTCTATCAGTCTTTTAATTGTTCTAATTTTGTTTTACTTTATTGTTATAGGGTATCATTTAAGAAATTAATGAAGTGTTTATAAGTGCAGAACATAGATATTGCTTAAGGCATATCCATGAAAACATGAAGAAGCAATGGAATGGACTTGCTTACAAGAAACTACTGTGTAGATGTGCTACAGCTACAATAGTGATTGGATATGAAGCTGCAATGAAATCACTTAAGGAATTATATGTTGCTGCACATGACTGGTTATCAAAGATTCCACCAGAACATTGGTCCAGAGCACACTTTTCAGGTAAGTTGTAATAGCTTATGTGAATTTATAATCATGATGCATTCAATTAATTCCTTAGTATATAATATATTATTTTTTGTATGTAGGAAGAGCTCATTCAGATCTTTTGCTAAATAATATGTGTGAAGTGTTGAATGGTAAGCTTCTCAATGGTAGGGATAAACCAATTATCACTTTCTTAGAGTTCATCAGGGAGTACTGCATGAAAAGGATTGTGAATGTTCATAAAGCCATTGATAAATGTCCTGGTCCTCCTTACAACAATAACTATTATAACAAAAATCAAAGAAGATGCTAGTAATTATACTGTTCAGTGGAATGGAGAACAAAAGTACCAGGTTACTGGTTGTTCTAGGGAAAAATGTGTGGTTGATGTTGATAGGAGAACATGTGCTTGTAGGAGATGGGAGATTACAGAGATTCCTTGTAAGCATGTAGTTGCTGTAAACTGGAATATAGATGTCAGTGGCCATCCTGTTCAAGTACCAGAAGCATGGACTGATAAGTGTTATTGGTTAGAAACATACAACCAATTAATGGTAAGGCTTACTGAAAGAAATATCCATGTCTTACAACACTAACTCATCCACATTATCACCCTCAAGTAGGTAGACCTAGGAAGAAGAGAGTCAGAGGAGAAATAGAGGACACACCATGTGTTAGCAATGGGAAGTTGAGTAAGAAAAGGGAGAAATATAAAATGTTCTTCTTGTGAAAATGTAGGTCACAATAAGCAGTCATGTATGGGTCATAGTAGTGAAACAAGCAAAGGAAAAAGGAAACATGTTGATGGTTCTGGTGGTGCATCTGCTAATTCAAGACCCCAAAAGAGAGTCAGGTTTTGTTTGGATGATGAAATTGAAGGTTTAACATTTTCAAGAGAAAAGAAGGTAAGAAACTGATTAGTCTTACTATTTTGTAGTTTTTCGTTTGTTGTTACCAATTTTTATGAATGTTGATAATGCAGATGGAAGACACACTAGTGAAAATGACAGTCATTCTGTTGCAAATCAAAGTGGTCAAAGATCAGTCGTTGGTGGTCCAACCCACATTGACTCAGGTGCATCTACTGGTGCAAGAATAAATGAAAGTCATCCTGTTGCAACTCCAAGTAGTCAAAGCTCAGTGGTTGGTGTTGCATCTGCAAATCAAAGTGGAATTGCTAGTGGAAGTAGAAGTTCTTCACCAAAATGGAGCAAAAGTGCAATAAGGAATGAGAGACTTGGAGCTGTTGGAAGTTAGGTGTCTGGTTCACCAAAGAAGTCTAATGCTCATGGCTCACAAGAATGGAGCAAATATATGATCAAGAGTAAAAGAGTTGGAACTTGTGACAACTTGCAATTAGGGAGCCCATTTTAGGTAACCGCATTACGCTAAGTTAACCCGAGTAATTGCCTTTAGAACTATTTCGATTAACCATGACTTGTTTTGATATCGTTTATTGGTTTTTATGATTTATTTTACTATCATATGAGTCGTCGTATGAGTTTTAGCCCTTTTCGTTAAGCACTATGTGATTCGGCACAATAAAATCCTATAACGAGAAATAACGTAACTTTTAAACCATAACACGAAACTTGGCAAATAAATAATCAAAACTCGTGGAAAAACGTAAATAAAAGCGATAGAAAGTCGAAGGAACGTCGTGGGACACTCGTAGGACAATATATGAGCTCGGGAGCGGGTAAACGAGTTAGTTTTACAAAAATTACGGGTTTGGCCCCCCAAGTTTAACATGGTCGGCGCCCCCTCATCCCCTTTATATTATTTTGAGGTCCCTAGTCCCAAATATATAAACCCCAACCCACCTCATATCATCCTTTACTTTCTCTCACTAAAAACACACACACTCTCTACTTTCTGTCACTACTCTCTCTCTCTCCTCACCAACAAAACCCCTAACTCTAAAAATATACCGCCACCGCCGCCCCACTTCCGGTGAGATTCCGGCGAGTGGCATCTCACCTCCACCACCATTAGATAGATATTTCTTTCCTTTTCCAACCATATATGGCACGCGCCTAGTAGCCTTCGTTAACACCATCAAATCTTGCAAAAACTATTCAAATCTTTAGGGTTTCTTGGTAACTTTGTAGATCGGGTTTGGAAAAGGTAAAAAGAACATAGTGGTGACTCGTTTGAGTCAAGATGAGTCACGTACGAGCCCTATTTGGCTCGTACATGTGGCGACTTTAATGGGTTTTTGATGAATATGGGTCTAAAACGAATTTATAACTAATGAAACATGTAAACTAGTGTTATGGTATCGTGTGTTGTGTCATTTTATTGTGTTTTTGCATTTTTATTATTGTTTCATGTTCTTGGTCTAGATTAGTTGATGGGTTTGATGATTGGATGTTGTTTGGAGGTTGTTTGATTATGTTTGGTTATTGGAAAAGCCATTTGGGGAGTGTTTGGATGGAGTTGATAGATGGAACGAGCCACTAGGGCCTCGTATGGGGCGTGGTTGTGGCGTACGTGACCCATGAGGACCAAGGGTCCGGGTCGGGTCGTTGTGGTAACTTGTTGGTAGTTGTTGTTGGTGTTTGGATGAGACACGTGGAGCCGAAAAGCTTCAAGAGCTTGTTTGGTTCACGTGGTCTTAACCGGGACCGTGTCATGACCATTAGGGTCGTGACTTTGGTTACGGGTATTTTTGGTAGTTTGTTTGGATGGCGAGATTGCTATGGGTTGCTTGGAGATTGATTTGCGATATTGTGATTATTTACTTGGACTTATATTATAAATTGTCAACTTTGAGCAACGTCGGTGTTACTTTGACTTTTTAGTCATAGTTGACCCCGACAATGCCGTAACATGGACTTTAGTATATATTGGACTATAGAATGTATAAAAGCCGAGAAGTTATGACTCGTGCTTGTGGACTCGAAACAAATAACGATTTGAAACTTATATTGAAATTGACGTAATATATATATAAACATGTTAATAAAACTAAGAAACATAAATAATAAATGGTTTTTATAATAAAACCTTCGATAGCAAGACTTGTCTTGTTATTCGCTATTTTAAATAGAAACTAACGACTAAAAACGGAAATGTTTTATAATTAATGAGTATTTAATGTTTCGAGTGCACGTTTATCGAAATATGCCATTTATGAGCATTTAATGCCATTTTCGAGCATTTGATACTATTTACGTCTTGTGCATGGGTTACGGATGACCTAACGTTAATAGCGTCAATCCACGTGGATAGCGGACTTATTAGGTTGATGAATCTAAAAGAGCCCGTTAGGCACGTAGGATAACGTTATTAATGGGTGAATTATCCTTATGACTCGTTAGGATGCGACTGGTTTATGGAATAATAAGCGACATGAATAAATGATTGAGTTTATCGAGTTGACGAATTCGATAAGGTCTAACTATTTATTCCAAAACTTATTTGACTATGGAGCTTATCGCTTAGACGTCTCATTGTGTTGCATTGAGTCGCATTAAGGTTATTTGAGTGCATTCATGATGTCTTGATGAGTCGATACACACACATGATGATACCAAACGCTAGGACTAAACGGTGAAACAAGATATTTTTGGAGATAAAGAAAAGGAATACATTGGGGTAGATAACGTTGAATTTGGAATCATATATTAAGAATTGGTTTATATTAATAGGTCGTGCCGAGTCAGTAGTTGCTGAGCCGTGTTAGCTGTTATCTTCATTGCTAGTGTTTGTTTGTGCGTTGCTTGCTTGAGGAGAGTTTCATAGCCCCACTTTTATCTCTGTTTTAACTAAATTGGGGTGAGAAATCATGCTACTCTTTTGGACCTTTTAAACTCTTTGATTTGCTTATGTGTTGACTGTTTATATAGATATGTGGTAGCCGTTGCCTTAGCTTAGGGTAGCAATCATATTGCTATGACACTTGCCTAGCTAAGTATAGACTTCTACCTCGACCTAGTCCAGGGTAGCATTTGGCTACGACTGCGCTGGCTAGAGTCGCTAGGGCCCCTACGATTATGTTATTGATTATGATATTGATTGTGATATTGGTATGAGAATGATGTGTTTTTGTGTATCTATCTTAGTCTCGCATAGCAAATAAACTCTTACAGGTCCATTATTGAATTTGAACTTAAACCTATCAACTCACCAGCGTTAGCTTACCTTTTAGCATGTTTTTCTCAGGTAACTAAGTGATGTTTGGAATGCTTGTTCTGTGGAAGCTTGGCAATGAGGCATGGTTGAAGGATCATATTTAAACTCTGATAATATTATGCGGACCTATTTTATAAATCATGTTGGGCCTTACATTTAACTATTTTGGGATGATTGTATTTGGATAATTAAATTTGGGATTGGTTTTTGAACTATAATATGATTATCTTGTTTTCTATACTTGTGTGATGCACCCATCCAGTAACACTCCGAAAACTTGTTTAAGTTTTCCGCTGTACCGAGAATTGGGGGTGTTACAGAGCTGGTTCACCAAAAAAGACTTGAGTAGGATAAGATTGGTGTTTGAAACTTATGTGAGATGTTTGAACATGTTCAAGAATTCTTTTATTTATGTATGTGGATATTAAACTTTATGATAGCCAATTGCAAATTTCAAGTTATTGCAACTTGTTGCATTGACAATATGCAATTAAAGGCTTTTATGAGTAATACTGTACTTGTTTAGGTCGTTTTTTTTGTGCCAAGTACTTGCATCTGAATTATGTGTATGAAAAGATGTAAATTCTTATCACTTTAGTATGCCAAAAAAGGTCAAACTTAACCCTGTTACCAAAATGCCAAGTATAGCTATTTTAACGAAAACAAAGTCAACATGCTTTAAAAGTTCTATTGAGTTGGCTTTTAGTATGCAAAAACATATGTTTTTCAGTTTAGTATGCCAAATAAAATCAAACTTAACCCATTGACCAAATGGTCAACTACAACTTTTTAACCAAAACAAAGCCAACAAACTAAATAACTTCAAAGTATGCAAACTTAAACCACTAAGATAATGGTCAACTACTTATGTTTACCTAAATCAATGTCAACAACTAAAAGTAAGGAATGGATAAGTATACGCGGACGAAGAATTACGGTGTAACCCGGTGATTTAGTTACGCCGTAATATTACTACATACGAAGTTTGGTGCTCAATTAACACATTTTTATGTTGGTCTCCATCAATGGAATGAAGAAACTCAAGGGCCTAAGTTGCAATATTGTTATTTTGAAAAGCTGAAGAGGTTATGCCATAACCATAAAACTAGTTACGCCCTAACTAGTTACAGAGTAACTTTAAAACTAGTTACGCCCTAACTAGTTACAGAGTAACTTTAAAACTAGTTACGCCCTAACTAGTTACGGAGTAACTTTAAAGCTAGTTACACCCTAACTAGTTACGGAGTAACTTAAACTTAAGGTTACGCCGTAACCATGTCGCGGCCTATAAATACAATCTTAAATCTGCATTCTTAAGTATCTCTCTTCACCCCTCTCCTAAGGGTCGATTAGGGCACAACTCCAGGGCAATTTCCAGCAGATCTAGACCATTTTCCAAGGAAGAATTCACTTAGAATCATCATCATTATTAGCTTTACATCAAGTAATTTGTATCAAACATTATGTTTAATTCTATTCATGTTTTATTCATTATTGTTGGATTAATTTACTATATGTTTGGCTAAGCACCTCTGGTGCTAGCCTAGTTATGATTCTTTAATTGTTTTGTTTATGTTTACATTGCTTCCGTATAATTGTTTCTAGTGTATGCATGCATAGTTCATTGGTAGCTACCCTTGTTTCGATAGTTTCGAATTGCGGTAGTGGCTAGTTACTTAGGAGATTTGACCAACTGACCCTAAGTAGGTAGACTGAGTGGGAAGGGTAAGAATTGACCAAATGACGACCCTTCTTCGCTTGTGCGATTTGACCAACTGATCTCCTACCGTTTGGATGAACTTAAGAAGTTAGGGATGAGTGTTTAAGATGCTAGCGCCCGGGCACTCATTGTTACGAATCTTGCATGTAGCGGTACTTAATGACTTGGCTTAGGGACTAAAACAACTGGACTTTCAAGGGTCACCTATTGATTTCCGGTGGAAACCTTTGGCGATAGGTTAGACGAACTTACCAAATCTTGTCAATGACTTTTACCCCCACTTGAAGCAATTAAAAGTAATTAAACGTGAACTTAACTTGATAGGATGAGTAACTAGGTTAGCAAACTTCTCCTCTATTGATTACAACCCTCGCCTTTATTTGCTTTATTTTATTTTCTTGTCTTTAGTTATTAATTAATCATTTCGACCTCATAACCAATTAAAATCTGTGACACATAGACTTAGTTAAAATCCGCACACATAGCTCTTGGGACGACCTCAGTTTTACCGAATTACTACACTACACACGACCGGGTACACTGCCCGTTAGTGCATTAGGGTAGACCATAGGTATAACGAGACTTAATAAATATTAAAACCTGGTTAGTAAAACCTGCATCAGAATGCTAGCATTGAACTAATATTTCATAACCAGAAAACAATTACAACGGTGATAAACTACATTAGATTAACAAAAAAAAAAAATAAATAAAAAAAAAAAAAAAAAAAAAAAATCCAAAACCATCACCTAATTTCTTCCCCAATGTTAACTTATACTGCTTCACTTGAAAAAAACACAAAAATTACAACACAAAAAAAACCCCAACTTAAGAGAAGTCTTGTTTCCTCTAGTGTATCTTGGATACCATTCCTTGACCATAATAGACCGAGGATGATAGTAACTGATCTTGCACACATTGGTGGATCGTACCAGTCAATAAAGTCATAATCGGATCCCGAATCTGGACAACCATAGAACCTACGTTCTGGATTTCGATTTTTCCATGACGTGCGAATTACTGCGTTTTTTCCACACCAACACGCCATCACTCATATATTTTCATCACTCCGTCTCTCTATTCAGCTTTATTTATTTCTTCCCCAAAAACTTAAGAAAAAAAATGAGAAGATTGTGGAATACGCTTGCATGCAATCGAGATATGTACAAGATATATCGGGATATGTAAAAAGCAATGTACACGTGTTCGGGCAGGTACATAGTGAACAGTAAGCTGACAAAACTAGGTGGTTTGACAAATAAGTACCAAAAAGTGATCGAACCAAAAAACCCTCGTGTGACCTGCACGCGAGGACCGAGATACGAGCGAAACTAATGATCGTTAAAAAATTGAACCATCGGTTTAATATTTTCGAGATCGTGGGCTAAACAAGCAATAATTTTCATTTTTGGATGTCGTATAAAATCTGGCATAACTTTAAAGACCAACGGTGAAATTTACTTTATTTTAAATGTTCATGCCCATCATCTTATGCTTGTTATTTTGGGTGTGTTTGGGAGGGGCTTATAGGGCTTAACTTTCAAAAATAAGTCTCAGCCCAAAAATAAACCTCGTTTGGCAAGAGGCTTATATTATTAGTCTCGAGCTTTTGAAGTTACAACCCCAACCTTAAAAAAGGGCTAAAATTTTTAGACCAAGACTTATAGTATGTTAAATTACTTAATTACTTACAAAAATATGTAATATATACATATGTTAATTTAATTATATGTTTTTTTTTTATTAATTTTACAATAATAAGCCATAACTTAAACTAATTTGTCAAACAAGTTTATAAAACAAAAATTATAGTTTCGGCTTATAATATAAGCCTCAGTCTCAGAGCATCTCCAATGTATGCACTAAAAAATTACACTATTTTAGTGTAAAAGAGGTATCTTTTAAGAATATGCTTTCACTAAAAAAACTTACTCCAATGTATGCACTAAATCTTGCACTATTTATTTTAATGAAATATTGTATTAATAAGAAAACAATATTCATTTGTTGTTTTTACTATTATTTATGGTATTTAAAACTTAAAAACAGATTCATGTATGATATTTTGAGTTTTGGCTTGGCTGACACTAAAAAAAATAGGATCACTAGTTTTCTATACAATAATATCTCCATGTAAGAATATATATGTAAAACAAAAGAAAACGATTCGTTTTGTAATTTCATAAATCTCATTTTCATTTGTGCTTTGGATTTACACGCTGTATCATATATTTATTATTTCCAAAAGCTTATAGCAGATTCACAATACGTTAAGCATTAAACCGGTCTAAAGTGTGATAAGGGTATAAAATGAAAAATGTATTAGCTTGATAAGGGTAGAAATGAAACATTTGAGGTTTTAGTGCAATGAATAGTGTTGCACTATATTTGGTGTAATTTTGCATTACTATTCATTGCATAAAAAATAGTGCATGTTTAGTGCTAACATCGAGAGCTTTTTATGTACCTTTGCACCATTTTAGTGCAAAAAAGACAATTAGTGTATACATTGGAGATCTCATTTCTAACCTATTTTGCCAAACATACCAAAATTTGTTTAAGGTCTTAATGACCCAAATATCTATGAACACAGACAAACATGCATGTTGTTTTCTTCACCAATAAACAAGTTTTACGTTTATATATATGTTCGTATTTGAATTGCTATATATCGTCTATTGTCGACATCGCTACTGAGAAGCATGTCGCACCCACTCTCATTTATTTTGCTCACATGCTACACGTTAAATATGCCATGTATCTATACATCGATTAAATAAATGCCCACTACTCCAGCCATAGTTTTAAAGCAGCAATTCAACTTCAACAACAACTTAACTACCCATTATTTATTTCCTTCAATTCATTTTGTCATCTTTACCAGTTATAGCATATATATTTATTTCCTTCAATTCATTTTTGTCATATTTATTTCCTAGAAGGATGATATTTCATTATAACCCAGAAATTCTCAATGATAATATATAAAAAACTACATTGGGTCTTTTATTTGCTGTACTTTGACAACTCACGCCCCAAGATATACACTTTAATATGTGTTGTAGGATGAAGTAACTCTAATATGGGTAGATGAGTGAGCACCTTATGAAATGGGGGTAAAAATAATGCAATGCATAGAAAGTTAAAAGGCTATCACAATGTGACATTTGTTTTTTTTTTTTTTTTTTTTTGTCGAAGTATGGATGAACGATGTTAGTGGAGTATCGATTAACATTTAAATCAATGAAGAAACTTTTTTTTTGGACAATTTTCTTGCCGTTTTTGGTTAAGTTATGTGATGAACAAAGGTTTAATATGTAACAAGGCTAATCGAAGTATTGATGAACAGTTTTTTTACGATTTATTTTTCTTACCAATTATGCTATGAACAAATGTTTAACATGTAACAAAGGGGAGGAGGAGTACTAATGAATATTCAAACCTTTGAACACCTTTTTAACTTTTTCTATGTACAATTTGTTCTGTTTTTTCCGTCAAATTTTATGATGAATAAATGTTTGACATGTAAAAACATTCAAATCGATGAAGGATTTTTTTACTCAAAATATATGATGAACAAATGTTTAATATTCTTAAAACATTTTACACCTTTTTCGTCAGTTAAAACCTTGCTTTAAACGTTTATTTGAACCTCTTTTTGTTCATTATAATTAAGGTAAATTGTAAATTTCGTCCTTAATATTTTTTGAAAACGCAAGGATTATACCGAGATGAATTTTGTTATAAAAGAAAATACTAATGTTTACAATTTTTTTGCAAAACAGTCACTAAGAGGTATTGTTCACTAACTCTCGTTAGTTTTCTCGTTAAGTGGCACATGAAATGTAATATACCATTTTCTTCTTCTTCTTCCCCACCTTTAGGAAAATAATTTGCAATTTACCCTATTCTTTTTTGGATTGAAAGCCACCACATCACAAACACAACCACCGCCACCACCACCACCCTCTACCACCACACAACCAACACCACCATCATCTACCACCACCACCACCACCACCCTATACTACAAACCTGGAACTTAAGGTGAAGCCTTCAACAAATGTTTATATGCTAGAACCAGATATGGAAACCAGATAATATATGGAAACCAGATAATATATCAACTTTTGGAGGATCCCATTTGATATCATTGTTCTTCCCTAACTAAAACATATTATTCATTGGAACGAGGTTCATATCAGTCAAATTAGAACGATTTAGCAAATGATGTATGTCCACTTTGAGCAATGTACTTTGTTTCTTTGACCAAATGATGATGTGTCAGTCAAATTAGAAGGATTTAGCATCGTACGGGGATCAGAAGTTTGGTTTTCACCAAAATAAATCTCATCAAAAGCTCTATTGGACATATAATCTTAAGATACTTCAGTTTCCAAATTCCAAGAACTATGTGAATTATCACTTTTTGGAGGATCCCATTGAAACATATTATTCTTGAGAACGGGGTTCGTCTCGAGACTCCCAGTGTAGTTTCTTTTCTTTTTCTCATGGTCACTCTTAGGACAACAGTTTCCAGATTCGTGCCCAAAGACACCAAAGAGCCGCAATTTGTTGTTCCTGGTCTAGAACCTTCTCGCTCCCCATATCTGACAAAGCACTAAACAATGCGATACTTGCATCAGAAACACGATACTTTTCTACAGCACGAGCCCTTTGCTTATGAGAAATTTCAAGAAAGTCAACGAGCGTTCCTATTGCAGATAATATTGCATGATCTGAAAGTGGATTAAGTGAAGGAAACTTGGATAGAAATGATTCAGCTAGAGTTTCTAATTCAGGCATCTTAGGATATACGCCTCTAGTTAACTTTGCAGCATGTGCGATACAGTTCAAAATTATCTCATTGGATATCTCAGGTGTGAACAAAAGAGCTGTAAATCAATTCCTAGGCTTGCTGCAACAACATATATTAAGATGACATAGAGTATATTTTAGACAGTAGTTATTAGAGATTTTATGTAAAGCAATTGACCTATAAAGTTATACAATTCATGACAATGATATGATTATTAATCTGCCATGAAAATAAATAGAAATGATATGTGGTAGATATACTTATTAGCTGCACAAGTGTAGCAAACATCTAACTCTAAACTTGATTAAATTGCATGTTAAATATTGTATCCTCTGTTGCAGTATTGATACTACAATAAATAAGTATTTCCAAAATTGATTGTTGGGATATAGAAAGTCAAAGTACTGAAGAGTCAAAGTACTGCTTAATGAAGAAAGTCAAAGTACTGCTCACTTATCAAAGTACTACAAGGATAAAGGATTGCTATGCAAATCGTTAAGGATTATTATGTAATTCTAGAATGTTCTCAGCTTAGTTTAGTATTACTTGTCGTACAAGGAATAGAGTTGTAAACCGACTAGGGTTATCCTTATGCCTATAAAAGGACCCCTAGATTGGCATTATACGTACGTGCAATATTAGAGTTTGTTAGAGTTTACCAAGTTCGATATTAGAGCTGTTAGAGAATCTGTATAACAAGCAGGTTCTAAGTATTAATAAAATTGTTAAAGTTAAAGTTAATTCTTCTTAGCTTTATTGAAGTAAATCCCGCATACTTAATAGAGTTAATTCAGTGTTTCATTGTTAGTGACTTAGGATTTATCCGAAGTTGCTAAGCCCTTACAAGCTACATAAAGTTAGTTTGGTTAGAGTATATCGATCCAACAAGTGGTATCAGAGCTTGTGTAGAAACTCTGATTAAGAAGAAACCCTTAAAACCGATTTAACAACAAACCCTAAAGATGTCGATTGTCGCACCACCCCATCCATCACCTCACTCGAATTCCTATCATAAAAAGGAGAGTATGATCTTTGGAGCATGAAGATGAGGCAAGACATTGCTATTCGAGACCATGCACTATGGAATGTAATTGTCAATGGTAATGAAGTTGTTGAGAGAACAGTAGAAATTCTTGGACAACCTAAACCACCTAAGGCCGTTCTACCGGCTGAAGAACAATAAGAAATCAAGAAAAGGCTCTCAACATCTTGTATCGCTATTCACGATGGTCATCTACTCAAGTTCCATGATGCTAAGGATGCAAAGCAACTATGGGTCGCTCTCAAGACAAGATTTGGAGGTAATGATGCTTCAAGAAGATGCACAAAAATCTGTTGAAGCAACAGTTTGAAACATTCATTGTTGGTGAAGAGAAGGTCTTGATGTTGCCTATGTCGATTCCAAAATCTTCTCGGTATCTTTGGAGTTATACAAAGCAGTAGGTATCTCATTGAAGATGCAAATATGAAGTTCTTAAGAAGTTTGACATCTACATGGCATGTGATTGCTACTATGATCAGAGGACAACCTGGTTTGGATGTTATGGACTTTGATGATCTCTACAACCATTTGAAGGTGTATGAGCATGAGATGAATGGCCAAACAAGTTCAAAATCTCACAGTATTGCTTTTGTGTCTTCTGAAAAGAGAAGGAGTAGTTCCACTAAAAGTATTGCTCATCCTACTCAAAGTACTGTTGTTCAATGTACTGTTGCTTATCCTACCCTCACCTCATCACCAACAAACACCATTCATTCTGATGAAGTTGTATGCTCATTCTTTGCTCAACAAGCCACTTTACCTGTTACTTATGAAGAAGATTTGTCACAAATTGAAGAGGATGCTCTTGAAGAAATTGATATAAAGTGGCAAGTTGCTATGATCACTGCTAGGATCAAGAAGTTCATAAAGAAAACATGAAGAGGCATTGACTTCAAGCCTAAGCAGGGTATCACGTTTGACAAGACCAAGATTGAATGCTTTAATTGTCAAAGAACTGGACACTTTGCAAGAGAGTGCAAGTTTGCTAAATATCAGGAAAATAGAATGACTGAGAAACCCAAGCTTGAACTAAAGGAAATCCTATTCTTCGAAACAAAAGCTTTGGTTGCTCAAGAAAATCTATCATAGGTTGATTGGAGTCTTTGAATTTGATGATGAACCGATAACCTCTTGTATGGTCATGATGGAAGAGTTTGATTGGAGCACAACTTTTGATGAGGAATCGGGATCTGCGCTTTAGAATCAAGAGATGGCCTAGGAATATTTGATTAGAGCATGGAATGTGAAGAGAACACATTACATTTGCTATGGTAGCTACTTCACCAAGTTCACTTTATCTACGAGGTATGCTCTAAGTGTCATGATTTTTATCAAAAGTCCTTAATGACTATGTGGCGAAAGAGATAATTATAGAAGGGCTAGGTCGAGGTAGTGGTTATCAAATTACTTTAGAGTCTATGGAAGCCAAAATAATAACACATGAAAATAATGAAATGGCTTGGGCAGAAAAGTATGAACAACAGGATTATCAGTTAAAATTAAGTGAATGGAAGTTAGGATGTAAGATTTCTGAGATTGAAAAGCTGACTAAGGAAAGAGATGAATTGCTAGAAAAGTTTGCTGCTTGAGGAAAATCTGGCCTTTCACATGTTAGGATGTAAGATTTCTGAGATTAAAACTGGCCTAGGTTTTGGTATGGATTTCAGTAGCATAGAAGAGAACCCACTTAGTGATCATGAACAACTTGATTCTGAGGATATAACAACTAGTGATGATGAACTCATTAATTATGTAGATAACACATCTAGTAATGAGGAATCTTTTAGTCAAGCACCTCCTGAATTTAAGAAAGACAAGGGTTATCATGCAGTCCCTCCACCAACTGGTAGTTTTCAACCAACTAGGATAGATGTTTCTTGTTTTGGAGTAGACAATTTAGAGTTTAAGAAAAAGCTTACTTGTCAATCTAGTTCTGAAACCCCAAAAGAAACATTTGAGAAACCTAAGGATGATGATATTAAGAGTCAAGCAGTACCTTCATCTCAAAGTACTGCTAAACCCTCAGCAGTACCTTTAAGAAAACCTTTTCAAAATACTGCTAAACCTTTCTGGGATAATTTTGGTCAAACTAATCTTCATAATTCAACAAAAAGTCAGGATATGTTTGGTCATAGAACTAAAGGAAGAAATTTTGGGAGTATGGGTCAAAAATTGTGTTTTGTTTGTTATAGTCCTGATCATTTGATTAAGGACTGTGACTTTCACTCAGATTACTTAAGCAAATTCCCAAAGACCAGATCTACCAACCAAAAACCAAGGGAGAATAAACCAGTCTGGAATCATTCACATAGGGTTAACCACAACAACTTCTCACAAGACCATAGGTACCCTCACTAGAGAAGATGTAACATATTGGATTTCACAAACACACTAAACCAATAATCAAAGAGGCGTATACAAGAGATTTTAGAGAGATAAAATTAGAGGTTGGGAACTTTAGTGAGAGAAAGAAAAATCTTATTATGAGCTCCAACTCTCTACCTTGGAAGGTAGAGAGTATTTATAGTTCTTACATAAGTCGCCACCTACAGGCTGTGGATGAGGCATACAGTGGATAAAGACCCGTCCGTCCTCCACGGTGTTACTTAACTAAATACTACTAAACATTAACTAATCTATGACTACGAGCTTTCTAATGATTACATATACTTGAGGTGACCGACTCTTTAATAACTGGATTTACTAAATCCTAACAATCTCCCACAAGGAGGTCACCTCAAGATCACCTCAAAATTACATTGAACACAAGCAGATATTACATTAAAATTGTTCTTGCATTCTTGATGTAGTTCTTTGCTCAGAGCTCGTAGACATTGATTCTTCATTATTGCATGTTTGGATAATCAATGTGGAGGTCTTTAAGCGATCCACGTGATAATGAGTTTTGAGCCGACTTTTGAGATCATCACTATCATAAATCTATGACTCTTCCATTGTGGTGTTGGTATTATGTGATGTTGTGACTTATGGACCGACATGCTCACATTACGGATCATGATATATTCTCATCGAGTAGCGGAAGCTTTCGTTGATTCATGATATTGGCGCAGAGCCGAAGCATGGAGTGAAAATATCGAGTCATTGATGAACTAATCATGATTTCTTTAGAAATGAATGTGTTGTGTGAGCATGCGGCTATGGATTGGCGCTTCATTCGATCGACTTCAAGCGTCAGCGTACCGCATACAACGATTAGCAATAAAGTGCACGAAAGTGTCTTTGATCACTTCGTTGAATTGAGTACACGCCCATGGTTCCCGTTGATCGATACAAATCGCTCTGTGATCGGTATAATTCAAAGAATTTCCTTGACGGGGTTTCGCAATGCTCTAGTTCGTTCTCAAGCCGAACGTCTCAAAGAAGACAACACGGATTGAGTGAACCAACAATTGAGATTCATTGATTGATAAAAGAGATTTGAAAAACAATCGTGTATTGCTCAATAGAAATTGTTTTGCAATACAACGAAGGTTTTAATGAAAATCAAATATCAATCATAAACACCTTTATTTTGAAATATTTGTATCTGATCGATGTGCTAAAGAAAAGGGTTTTAAGCACAACGACAGGTTTTCAAAGGTATCCATCAATTCATAACTTTGAACCAGATTGATTCAAAAGATTGAATCGCCCCATTATTTCATTCGGTTGTCACATGGTTGATCTATTGGATAGATCTCACATGCCACCCACCAGGAGCTTGTTTGATGTTGGCTCTAGAAGGCTTTCCATCTTCATTGTGAATATGTTTGCATATCACTCGGATGTTCGCAATACCACAAGGATAATGCATAGGACTCATAAGATATAATCTCTCTTTCCACATTGTGTGAAGCAGAGAGTCTTCATAAACAGATGTCCTAATGAGATTTTAGATGATCTCGTGGCTCTAGACTCAATTGTGCATATTTGGATCCTATTTTGGAGACTAGGAGAGGTCTCCTTCTTCAATATCAACAATCTCTAATAGAAAGTCGATAGATTATGTCGGTTCCCGTGAGAATGAAACAAGTCCTTTTAAGAGGAACTTGAGTGGTTTGGGAAGTTGAAGTGCGGTCGTCCTTTGGGTCCATGACGTCTTGTCTTCAATACCGATATTACCTTGGTAACCACCGGTAGCATATGAATTGAACCGGTTTCGACCCTAAGGTTGAATAATTGGAGGCTATTTATTTTCACTCTTTTCTCATTCAATTCTTTTTATTCTTCAACCCCTTGATTGCTTACCAAGACTTCATAACTAGAACCTTGTTGGGTTTATTCGATACTAGCTCGGTCTTAGTCTGCACTCTTCCCATATCTCATTTTCTCATTTTTTCAATATACCTAAGGACTTCTACACTATCTAGTGGATTGTCACAGGTAGATCCCTCCGATTACAGCGGATCATGGGAACAAATACCTAACCTTATCGTCCTTATATCACCATACATAAAGTAAAGTTGGACGGTCTATTTGGTATTGTTCATACGCCATTGGAACCAATTGAAAACCATTTGAAAATCAATCCGGATACTTGTGATATATTATCAAAGCATTTTGTACACGAATTATTTTGATATTTTTAGAACAAGAGCTCCCCTCAACATTTACATCAAGCATCATTGTAATAGAACTAATTTTCATCTTTGAGGGGTTGGCTTGCATCTAAGAGTAGTTATATAAAGAACGTGGTTTTCAAAATAGTTGCTCCCTCTCAATATGTGCATAGATATTTGAAAAATGTTTTGCACATATTAGGAAAAGACTGCACATTGGAATAAATTAATCACGTTTCAAATCTTTGTGGTTTAAGATAGATGCTCCTCCTCAACATGTGCATGGAAAATTTGAAATCGTTTGGCACATGTGAGAAGGAGAGCTTGTACATTCTTATAAAACCATGTATCTAAATATCAGTTTAAATCCAATTTAAATCACAAATTCTCCCCCGATCACAATTATCAAATCATTTGAGATTTGTGATCTTTGTAGATTTAAATTGATTTTGAAAGCTTTTGAGGAGAATTGTGACTTGATTTGAAAACATTTTAACTGATAAGGATCGGATTATGATACTTTAAACTCCATTGATTAAACATGCATGATTATCTTTTGAAAACAATTGTATGACAAATAACCTTTTGATTTAATTGAAATCATTCTCCCCCTCAATCAATGACATAAGTTGTTGATTGAGAGATAGATATTTTTGACAAACGTTAAGTCCAGATGATTTTCAAAAATAGAGTCCGAGTTATTTTTCAAAGCAATTAGTTTTCATTAAATAGTAAGTAATTGTTTATAGAATCAGAGCATGAGTTTTGAAAAACAAGATAAAGCATGGCTCTGTTCTTTCTATGAAAAGCGGGTCATTGCCTCAAATGACAATAAACCATTTTTCACTAATTGTTTCACTTTTCTTTTTCTCAATTTTTTTTTTAAAATTTGAACAACATCTAAAGTCCCGTGTCATTCTTTGAATGACAGCACAAAGATCGTAGATATTTATCGAATCGAGAAAATCATGACAAAACGACAATTTTTATTTATTTATTTATTTTTTGGAATTATTCAAGATTTTTCAAGTTTTTATGGATTTTTGAAAGTTTTTATTTTTTATTTTTTTTTTTTTAATTTTTTTTTTCTATTTGCTTTTTGAAGGTTTTGTAATTTTGTATTTTGATTTTCGAAAAGATATTTACAAGAGATGGATGAAGAAAGACCTTTACTCCTAGTCTTCCTCTTGAAGACGTTTGAGTGTTTCTGGTTGTAGACTCTTTAGACCAAGTCGTGGGAGGATAAACTCAAAACGTTCTCTAGGAAGAGCTTTGGTGAAGATGTCTGCTAACTGATATTCAATCCTCACAAAATAGAGTTCCACCACACCGTTTTCTACTTGCTCCACGATGAAATGATGTCGAATGTCGATGTGCTTTGCTCTTGAGTGTTGTGCGTTGTTGCATGAGAGAGCAATAGCACTTTATTATCACGAAGACAGAGGGATTTTGTTGAATTCAAAGCCATAGTCGGATAAATGAGATCTCATCCATAGGATTTGAGCACAACAAGATGACATGGCTATGTATTCAACCTCTGTAGAGGAAATAGGAGTACTCATTTGCTTCTTTGAAGACCACTCACAAGCTTATCACCCAAAACCGAGCACCTCGGGCGTGCTTTGGCGTGTATCTTGACATCTGCATGATCATCATCTGCATAGGCTGTTAGTGACATATCGGTGTCCTTCGGGTACCAAAGTCCCATATTGATGGTTCCTTGGAGATACCGAAAGACCCGTTTAACCGCTTCAAGGTGCCTTTTGGTAGGCTTAGCCTGTGTTAGGATCGTTTCTATGGATGATATGGTGAATCGGGAGGTCTTGGAAGATGGAAGAAACTCATCTTCAAGTTAGAGAGAGAAACAAGAGAGAAGGGAGACAACTAGTGTGTGTTTTATTAATGAAAGGGAAAGTTACACTAATGATGCTCACCCTCCATGGAAGTATGGAGGGTTTATATCTGAAACACATACATCTATGGGTAATTGACATAACAAGCCCATGTGTTTGAGGTAACAAAGATAGAAATAGTAATCCGTAAATGTCGTTCCATTTACGAGTTAGGAGCGATTCAACAATCTTCCCCGATGGGACGACATAAGGATTACTTACAACATTTACTACAAATATAGAAAACAAATAAAGAAAGGTCTTCAAAAGCTCTTCAAGTCTTGAGGATGATGAAAGGTTACGCTCTTTGTCTTCTTACGGTACCTTGACTTGAGAACCGTTTTCTTCACTTGTAGGCAAATGATGTAATATGCATAAATTGGATTAACTTCCCCGATTCATGCTGCATGTCTTTATCGACTTCTCCAGTACACTCCTTTTTGGCGAAGTTTACGAATCGACTTCCCCAATGACAAGCGTCTTATTGATTCGAAACTTTGATGTAGTGAACATTTCCTCTAACTTTTGAAGTTTTCGATCTGTGGCGGAATTTGTAGATGAGCGATAAACCACACAAGGTAAATCGACTTGTTGCGGAAAATCCGTTCGGGGTAACATGCAAGAAATCAACAAGATCTTCTCACGTATGTAGATGCTTCACACAAACAGACCACGAAGGCGAAATGAAACGACTTCCCACAGAATGTTGCGGTCTATCGGAATAGTAGTTACCGTTAATCTGCAATTACTCGATAAAATGACCGTGTGTAAGGCATCATAACATCCTATTTAGGTAATCTTCACATGATAACTACGTGAAAGTGAGGCGATAACACCAAAGTGAGACGTTTGAACCACAAATCGTCTCATTTCTTCCCCGATTGAAGAAATTCATGAAAGGAAGCGGGTTTTCGAAAAAAATCCAAAACATCAAAGAAGCAAGGAACACCTATACTCTCTTCCCCGATGTTTTCAACGAATCGAATCATACACCACGTATGTTGATGATGAAATTGGAACATCGAAACCATGTATGTTCAATTAATCGAACAAGTGTGAAGTACCATAAATATCTTGTGAGAATCATTTCGATAAAACTTCTCTACTCGTGTATACTCTTCTCATTAACTCTTAACCGACCCCATTATCATTTCGACGGCTTTTTGTAGTGACTACGATGGAAAACCCAATATGACGAACTTGAGGCCGAAGTAGAATAACCCGAACTTGTGACTTAAACTTGCACTATTGTCGAGACGAAGAACCCTTTTTCTTAACTCCATCGAAAAAGGTAAACTTAAAGTTTCTCAAATTATCCACACCTTAGTGTGACACTTGAGCACAATAACGTAACTCCTTAAAGTGATAGTTATAAGCTGTGAGCACAACAACGTAACTCCTTACATCAGGTTCAACTAGATAACTCAAGTCTTTGTCATTCGTAATGGTTAAAGCTCGAACAAGGATCTCGAAGAATCATGCATCCAACCAACCCCGATATCTTCAGATACTAAGTACACGCATCCGTGATATCTCACTTCAACCTCAAATAAGTAATAGTGAATTCACGCCGTAGTCACATCTTACGGTTACATGCTCAAAACTAGCCTTCATTAACGGTTTAAATGAACTTGATAATGGTTTCCCGATCTTGTCAAAAAAAAAAACATTGTATCCTCGTGAAAATTTGTAACCACCAAAATACCACTCATTTTGCCAAATAATATGCAAGGATTTTACACAATGTATTATAAATACATTGGATAATTAGATCATTTGAAGCCTAATACATTATGGATATGTGGATTCGAAACATAATAATGTAGTGTAGCATTTCAGCTGGTCCAAGTTTCTTGTGTAATATCATATAGCCCAACGTGTAAAACATATGGATCAACCCAGTCCAATGTAGCATGTCAGCCCATAACACACTTCGGATCCAGTTCAATACAACCCACATCCGGTTAATGTAAGATATCACACGCTCCACTAACTTAATACCCTAACCCTAAACAATACATCTGTGTTTTACTCTGCCTCTATCATATCTTAATACTCTCACCAAACGCATCTCAACAAGATTAACACATCACATCAGTCTAACATAAGCAATCTCACTCAATCAACAAGCTCATCTCAACGTCTCAGCCATCAATAAAAAAAAAACACAACTGAACGCACCTTTATAAACATTTTCTGCTCAATCAAAATCAAGAAAGCAAGGAAGAGGCTTCAAGATCATTGATGGTCTCGGGTAGGTTTAGCTATGTATTTTGATTACCAGTTCTTGTGTCTTTTAAACGAATCAAAGAATGACAATAACATAATTGTTATCGTTCATTCCTTAAATTCGAATAAAAAAATCGAGCCATGCTCTTCAAGGATCTATGATGGTTATGTTTCACTCACTAAATCTTTAACAGATTTGAGTTAGAACAAAGCGAGATTGATTTTGATTTATTTGTTTTGAGTCGATTGAGAAGTTTGGGAATGGGTTAGAGTAATTGAAGTTGTGATATGTTTGAGATGGATGGAGTAGCGTATATAATGAGGATGATTGTTGGTTGATTGTTGATTGTTTATCCTCTTCAAATTGTTATGATCAATGAAGATTGAAACAACTGAGGTCGAAGTTGAGTTAGGCATTTTGGTTTTGTGGTTATAGTCATGGTCATAAAGTATTATCATCTTCATCTTTTTTTTTTTTTTTTTTTTTTTTTTTTTTTTTTTTTTTTTAAACACGAAGTTATCGTAACCTAAATACCTTAGCCGTAAAAGCTTACTGCAGAAGACATGGTCTTATCGTAAACTTGGTCTTCGCATAAAGCTTATCGTAAGCATAGGCTTATCGTAAAACCTTCTGGAATTGTTCCTACGCATAACTTCGGGTTATGCGTAAATATCTGAAGATGCTCCTTGGGCGTAGAACTAGGGTTTTGACCGCGTTGACTTTTTTCCGGCGATGTATTGCGACCAAAAATCCGTCCAGATTCATAGTAGCCCAGAAACTGCGTAAGAAAGGTTATCCTTTTGACCCACTTTGACCAAGTTGAAACAGTCCACTTGACCACAGAAATGTTTCACGAGATGGTTTAAAAGTCATAAAAAATACATAAACAGTTATATAACTAAAAGGTATGTATCTTAAATTTGAAAGGAGACTTTTAGACCGAAAAAAAGTACAATAAAAACTTGAAAAGAATCTGTTAACCAAAAAAATTCGTAAAAAATTAAGATTAAAACAGATTTCTAAAAAAGTTTTTGACAAGAAAACATCACCAAAATCAACAAAATATAAAACCGACCTGTTGGAATCACTCCTAAACCTTAATTCAAGTGTTAGTGATTCATATGTAATAGTTAGCTTAATTATGGCCTTTATGTTAGTTATTAGCTTAGGCTTATGTAGAAGGCCCATAAGCCCAGGCCCAAGTCCACTAAGGAAAGGAAGGGACTAGGAGTGTTGCCCTAGCTCCCTCTCCTATAAATATTTTGTAATAACCCTCACTGAGGGTTGGTTGTTCAATTTATCTCACTTTCATACTCTACGCATAACCTTTCTATACATATTATACGTGTGTGTGTTTGGTTAGTTGTTCATCCGATCTCTTCTCTCTATTTCTACATATTGATGCTTGTGTTACATATATGGTGACCTAACAAAGTGGTATCATTCGCCAAATAGTTGGGTGAACATATTTGTTTTTGAAGTTTTTGTTTTGGTCTTACGCGAAACATGGTTACAACTTTGGTCACGCTTAAAACACATTTTTACACTTTTTAATCCAAGATTCTTGTCCTTTCAACGCTTTTAGGTGTTAAAATATCTGCTTTTGGCAAAAGTTTCAACCTTTACGTGTGGATCATTGTTTTTTAGCTTGGTTTTTACGAAGGTATCATGTTCTACGATAACTGCTTTTTAAGCTTTGATCATCAAGTTTCACACTTTTGTGTTATTTTGGTGATATTGAAGCTATTTCATCACAAAAATCTGGTTTAGAAACATCTTTGGGCAAAAATCATTTTGGAGTAGTTCTACGCGTATCAAAACCCTAAAACTACGCCAGAACTTGTTCCTTGGTTTGATCTTCGCCGTGGTTTACTCCGTGTTTTCTTGCTTGGAT
This sequence comes from Chrysanthemum lavandulifolium, assembly GCA_022545495.1. Taxonomy (NCBI): domain Eukaryota; kingdom Viridiplantae; phylum Streptophyta; class Magnoliopsida; order Asterales; family Asteraceae; genus Chrysanthemum; species Chrysanthemum lavandulifolium. The sequence continues at coordinate 204,137,945 of CM040243.1, read as the reverse complement.
AAGCCCGAAAATACGTCGACTTTGGATATCTTTTGCACCGTGATAGTGTAAAAGATCACTTGGGCAAAACCCTAAAATTACGCATAAGCATAAGCTTACGCAGAGAATTTTTACGCATAAGATTCATCTTACGCCTAAGCTTTGTCTTACGATAAGTTAATCCCACGCCTAAGTTTTCTACGCCTAACTTCTTGTTTACGATAACTTTAGTGTTTTCTCCTTACTTACGCAGAAGCTAAACCCACGCAGTAACTTTTGTTGTTACGCGTAACTTTGGTGTTTTTACGCATAAGTGTTACTTGGCTTTATTGTGATTTCTACGCCTAAGGATACTTCATCAACAACGGCACATTCGACTATAAAGATCCATTTAACAACACAAGTTTTCAACATGTCACAACCACCATACTCTAACTATTTTCCTTACACTTATCATCAACAACAACAACAACAACTAAGTCCACAACATCAACAATTTAATCAGCAACAACAAATTTATCAACAACAATTTAATCAACAACATACTCCACAACTTGGAGCAATTCCACCACCACAAATGGTTCAACCACCACCTAGTCTTCAAGTACAACCTTACACAAACTTCTACAATCAACATCCATCCAGAATACTATGAAGGAACCGACATGGTTTGGCAAGATGTGTGAAGCCTTAAGTAGCCAACAATCAATTCATGAAGTCGGCTCACTTGATAGACCTCCAATGCTCACTCCCGAAATTATGATCAATGGGTGATAAGGTTCTTTAGGTTTTGTGATCTAAAGAAGCCACATGGAAAGTTCTTAAAGAAGGTCATTATGGAAGGTCCATTTCGATGCCTATCGTTATCACACCCGCAGATCCAGATGCCAATCCACCAAGAGATGTTGTCACCAACATTGCAACTATCTCAGACCTCACTGGTGATGAACTTCTACACTTTGAAGCAGATGAACTTGCAATGCAATACATCCTTTTGGGACTACCTAATCCGATCCTTCAAGTGTTGATGCTCAAAAGACCGCTAAAGCAATGTGGGAACATATTCATCTTCTAATGGAAGGCACAACACTCAATCAGAAGACATGGAATCCAAAATCTACTTGGCTTATGAACACTTCATGATTGAACCAGAGAGACATTAGAGTCATATCATCATCGCCGTGACATCATTAATGATTTGGACAAACACAACATCATCATGCCTCGAATTGTCACAACACTAAGTTCCTAAGTAGTCTTGGTCCGAATGGGAGAAGTATGTCATTTTTCTCCGCAAGCTAAGAACCTTCATCATGCTACATACGGATTGTTGTACGACTATTTGAAGCCTCACCAAAAGAAGTTGACAAAGAAAGGACTATCCGTGGACTCCCGACTTCACCACAATTCCTCGATAATCAACAACTTGCTTTGTGGGCTCAAACTAATCTTCCTCCTCAAACAACTCAAGAACCGCTCCTCAACCAACCGCAACCATCACACCATATGATCAACACAAGAACAACCTCAACAAACTCAATTGGTTCCATACAACAACAACAATGCTCAAGCACTTTACGTTGAAGTCGATGAGGACTCACGCCTTCGATGAATTGCAACAAGGATTTGTTATGATTGCTAAAGCCTTTGGTCGGTATACAAACAAATCCAACAATCGATTCGCTCCTCATCCAACACAAGGAATCAAGTTGTTGTGAACAATGGACGGTTGAAGTTCGTAACCGTGGTTATGGTCGCCGATGGGAGGTGGTCAAGGGTTTAATGCTATTGGAAGGAATAACTGTGGTGCTCCACAACAACAGAGAGCTCAAGTGGTTGAACAGGGAATGCTCGAATGGGGTTAATGGTCTTCGTTGTTATAACCGCAATGAAAAGGGTCATCCGCTAATGCATGTCCTAAGCCGAGGACAAGAGGCGTGCTTATTTCAAAGAGGCTTTGCTCTTGGCTCTTAAGGATGAAGTCGGTGGAACTCTTAACAACAAGGAACAGAGCTTTATGGCGTATGCGATTCGATGATGATATGGAGGACTTGTGCTAATGCAAGCAGTTGATGTTGATGGCACAAATGCAAGCTCTACACATGAGTGACACAGCCCCAGTATGACATCGATGGCTTGTCTCGTGTACCGAACAAACAATTATCATTAATGATCCGATATCTCCGCCAATTTCTCCATCCGACAAGGATCGAGTGTTCAACATGAGCAATCCACATCTCATTCCGATGATTATCAAATAGATCCCGTAGTTATATTTGATGATCAAGATGACCTTATGGTTAATATTGATAATCAAGTTGACCGTGGTTATATTTGAGGATCTAAATAATGATCATGTTGAGACTCACGTTGAACAAAATGAGCTTTTGTCGATAGAGAAATTGAGCTCCCGACCTTAATTAAAGACCAACAATCTCGGTTGGAAATTTGCACGAAATTAAAAGAGAAAATGCATCGTTAACTGTGGATAATGAATGCTTAATTCGACAAATCAATTTTTCAAAACTCAAGAAAAACGTGAAAAGGTTTTGAAGTCGCTTTGCTAAATCTCATCAAAACGAAAAATCTTTAGAACGACAGATACGTGATCTAGCCGCATCAAGAATGCTTTGTTGTCTCAAATAGAACAATCGAAACATGAACATAAAAACAACTTAACGCCTTACTTTGAAACTCAAAAGCCAAGGTCGAGTTGTTAACTTGTCAAAAACAGTTCTCTCGAGTACAAAAAGCATTCCACGAAACGAATAGATAACTATCTTGAAGAAATTGTCGACTTACAAAACAAAATCAAAGAGTTTCAAATGTTGTTTATAAACATGGTGAGTCAATCACAACTATTCAAAAGTTTACTTTTAAACCAAATCCAAATGGATATGGACCGAATCTTGCCGACATAAACCTAAGTTTTCAAACGAGCATTCAAACCAAACTCAAGTTTACAAAGGCGTAACATAGAATTGATGATTCAATTATGACCGTTGTTGAATATAATCGCATGGAGGAATTAGATGCGATGACGAGAGTCGGTCAAAATGGAAAATGTCGTTTATAACAAACCATTTAACTATTCAAAAGTCGTAACTTTTGTCACACAACAAGATACTTCTAACACACCTTTGGTTGTCACACCGCTCAAGTTAGTCCCCAACACAATGGTGCACAAATTAATGGTCCTTTACCTTCACTTAGTGAAGTAAAACTAAAGCCGAAAGTTGTCGTGTTATCAAATATTTTGACACTTTCTTATCTCGACATCAAACTTTTGAACGTGAGATTGAATTTCATTTCAAATAAAAGTTGAACATTTTCATCGCCAATGGCACGAGAACAAAGAGACATTTTTCGAAAAGAATTTTACCCCATGTCAAAAATTTGAAAATTGTGCACTATATTGGGAAAGGGATTTTCACAAGGAACTTGGTCTCATGAAAACAGCTTTTGAGAAAATGTAAACATCGATTTCAAATACTAAACGTAAAAAGAAATTGTTGAGAAAAGATGTTGATCGACTCTTGGAAAATGTTATCTCGGCCGATATCAATAATCTTGTGTTATTACAACTGCTGCATATGCATCCGATCATATCTCGCCGATTTCGTTGATTCGTTGAAATTGTTGAGAATACCGATAATGTGCTTTCGATCGAGTCTTTAAAAGTTGAAAATGAACGATTGTCAAACGAACTTTCAAATGCAAAACGTCGCCTTCAATGGTGTCAAAAGATATTCATAATCAACAACTTGCTTTTCAAAACAAAATCGCCCAGCTATGCTCAAACAATGTTAATCCAAAACTTGAGCAACTGGATGATCAAAACGTGTCTTTTAAGTGTCAAATCTCAAAATATGAACAAGAACTTGCAAAAGTTAAAAGGAATATGGTGTCATATTTGATTTACTCAAACAGACTCGTGATGAAGCATCAAACGAACTTGATCATTATCTTGCACACACTAAAGAAGTCATGAATTTTTTCCGAAATCTTCGCTCGAAAATCAAGATTTGGTGCACACTATCTTTAAGTTAACGGAAATGTTAGGAAAGTATGAACAAGTTCACCTAGCATCATTAAGAGAATTGCACCGTAACACTTAGCAAACGTGAACCTAGAATGCCCACCGACAAAACACAAGTTACTAATGTGCTTCCCCATCGAAACAGAATAGTTGCCTCTTTTCCAAACGTCCGCACTTCACAACCTAGAGCAATACAAGGAAGAATAGGAAGTTGCGACCTAAGAAAAGACAAATAAAGAATGTCAAGTAGAAGAACACCGAGGACTTTGAATAAGACTCAGCTTGCACCCACTTTAGATATTGCGTCTAGCAAATGTAATGGAAAAGTGTTGTAACTAATGTTGAACCTTTAAGTACTTTTGATATTCACCGATGCTTCTTGTGTTATTTGTCGTAAAAGTATGCTCGATTGTCATGATAAGTGTGTTGCTAAGGCTATCTTGTCTCGCTTAAGGAATCCTAAGATTCGAATACCTCTAGGCCCACTCATCGCTTCTAAGTCCGTGCTTGGTAAACCGCCTCTTTAGATTCTAAGAAACGAATTGATGTCCCCGTAGCTCCAAGATCACCTCCAAGGAATGTAGTACCACCTAGTGCATTCACTAAGACTAAAGCTAAGACTAGTTGGAGATGGCGTAAATGGATACATAATACACTAGGATTTAAATGGATGCCTAAAATCATTGATGAGTGTATTTCAACTATAATCGCTTCGAACCTCTAACTCTTCGGGTTCCACATCTACTTCTATTCCATCCGTGTCGCCTCTGTGTAATGCAGTGATATGATCATCCTTTGATTGTTGATAGCGGATGTTCCCGACACATGACAGCAACCTTAAATCGTTATCAAACTTTGTTGCAAAGTTCATTGGCACCGCCGATTCGGAATGATCACTGCAGCCTATCATGGGCTACGGAGATTACATCAATGGCAACATCGAAATTAGGTGGTTTATTATGTGGAAGGCCTCGGTCACAATCTCTTTTCTCGTTGGTCAATTTTGTGATGGAGATTTGGAAGTCGCTTTGTGGAGAAAACTTGTTTCATTCGTGATCTACAAGGAAATGATCTTATGTCCGCCAACGCTCATCCGCCTCTACACTATCTCCATGCAAGACATGATTGCTTCATCTCCCATTTGTCTACTCTCAAAGGCTACATCTACAAAATCTTGGCTATGGCACCGCTGCTCTCACATCTAAACTTTCAAACCATAACCAACCTTGCTCGACACAAACTTGTTGAAGGTCTCCCGAGATTCCGGTATTCTAAAGATCACCTATGTTCAGCTTGTGAACAAGGGAAAAGCACTCGTGCTCATTTTCCTTCAAAGGTGGAACACAACACTCAACATGTGCTTCATCTTCTTCACATGGATTTGTGTGGCCCGATGCGCGTGCAAACGATTAATGGCAAACGCTACATCTTAGTAATTGTTGATGACTACTCACGATGGACTTGGGTTTATTTTCTTCGAAGTAAAGATCAAGCTCCACAGATGATCATCACCTTCTCACGAAAATTCAAATTCATTCAAACACCGCCGACAAATTCGAATGCACAAAGGAACCGAATTTGTGAATCAAACTCTTCGGAATATTATGAGAAAGTGGAATTGAGCATCAAACATCTATTGCCCGCACACCGTAACAAAACGGAGTTGTTGAAAGACGAAACCGACGTTAGTGGAAGTCGCGTAACGATGTTAATCAATGCTAAACTTCCAGATTATTTATGGGTCAAGTCGTTCAACCGCATGCTACACTCGTAATCGCTCAATGATTACAAAACGCCACAACAAAACACCATTTGAGCTTCTCCACAACCGAAAACCGAATCTTAAACACTTTCATGTATTTGGATCCCTTTGCTATCCGAATAATGATCGTGATGACTTTGGAAAGCTCAAAGCCAAAGTCGACATTGGAGTCTTTATTGATATTGTGAGAATTCTAAAGGTTACCGGATCCGAATCGTCAGACAAAGCAAGTTATGGAAACGATTCATGCTCATTTTGATGAACTCACCGAAATGGCTTCGAGTATAACAACTTGGAACCCGGTCACAACCGCTTAAACTTCCTCAAACCCCATCATCATTGAATCAAGCCCCCACCTTACACGCCAACAAATGGAAAGACTATTTGCTCCTCCGCTCGGTGACGATATTGATGAACGTGCTCGTGTGTATCCGATGTTTCACCGCTCAACCCGATAATACTCTTATACCGATACACTGCTACAACAACTATCGTTGAAGAAGCACCACCGCTGACTCTACAACAACAGCTTGAACAAACCGATTCCAACGACGCCGAACCAACCGATGATGTTCTCAACAATCAAGTACCCCACCGCAGATTTTGATCCAAATGCGTTCTTTAACCCGCTTGCCAATGAAATCGCCGCACCGATGTCGCGGAATCATCAACAAACCATTTGAATCCTCAAAATTTGCACAATGTATACCAACATCAACCTCTACACATCGATGGACAAAAGACCATCCTCTTGAGAATATTATTGGCAACCCGAATCAACCAACCGTTACGAGACAACGCCTTCACACGATGGTGAACATTGCATTTATGCCTCACCGCTCGCTAACTGAGCCTAAAACATTAAAGACGCAATGACAAAAGACAACCGGATTGAATCCATGCAAGAAGAACTCAACCAATTCAAACGCCTTGAAGTATGGAAACGGTTGAAAGACCAACAGGGTCTACGCCATTGGTCTCAAATGGATTTGGAAGAACAAATTGATGTCAAGGAACGAATCGTAAACAAGTCACGCCCGTGGCTAAGGGTTATAGATGTGAAGAGGTATTGACTTTGAAGAATCATTTGCTCCGCTGCTCGCCTTGAGGTCGTTCTCGATTTTCTCGCGTCATGCTCATATGAATATAACGGTCTTTCGATGGACGCCAAAACCGCTCGAATGGTCAACCGAAAGAAACGGTTTATGTCACCACCGTAAGGATTCGTTGATTCCGAGTTCCCGAACCATGTCTACAAACCGAACAAAGCTCTATATGGTCTCAAACAAGCTCCTCGGCGTGGTACGATAAGTTATCATCCTTCCTCATTGCCAATAAGTTTACCAAAGGTTCGGTCGACCCTACACTTTTCATACAATATCACGGGCTCACATCTTAATCGCTCAAATTTATGTGGATGACATCATTTTGGGTCAACACATTTAAAATACTCAAATGCTTTTGCAAAACTAATGACAAAACATTTTGAAATGTCCATGATGGGTGAACTCACATTCTTTCTAGGAATGCAAGTTCATCAATCACCCCGTGGTATTTTCTTGAGTCACCCAAATATGCCCTTGAAATGTTAAACAAATTTGAATGCAAACTGTGACACCTATGCCACACCAATGGCTCATACCAAGAAGCTAGACGCGATTTACATGGGAAATTGGTGGACCCTACCAAATACCGTAGTATCATTGGGTCTCTCATGTATCTAACAACTAGCAGCAGCCCGATATTGTTTTTGCCAGATATCTTTGCTCCGCTATCATCGAGACCAATCGAAACCCACCTCTCGAGGCTAAGAGAATCCTCCGATACATCAAGGGAACCATTAATTTGGGATCCGTATCCAAGGATTCTCGGTTTTGAACTAATAGCTTTTTCAGACGCCGACCACGCAGGATGCTTAGACTCACGAAAAGTACTTCAGAGCGCTACAATTTCTTGGTGACAAACCGTGTCATGGCAATCAAGAAGCAGGATTGTACATCATCGTCCTCAACCAAGGTAATATGTAGCCATGTCGGCGTGTTGTGCTCAAGTCATTTGGATGAGAACACAACTCAAAGACTATGGTTACGATTTGATGTAATCCCGATGTATCGCGACAATCGGAGTGCTATTGCGATCTCGCAACTCGCTCAAGATTCAAATCAAAGCACATCGATCTTCGATATCATTTCATCAAGGACCACGTGGAATGTGGTACCGTTGAATTATACTTTGTGGGCATGAATACCAATGGCGATCTACTCACCAAAGCCTTAGCTCCCCGCTAGGTTTAATGAGTTGGTCCACCGGATTGGTATGCGGTGTTTGACTCAAGAGGAACCGGATGAACTCTTAAAACATTCTTAAAACCAACAAACACCAAAACCTCTTTTGTAAATATTTTTCAAAACAAAATACAAAAATATAAAACCCGATAAAACAACAAAAATATTCTTCTATCTATATTTCTTCAAACATGGCAAGTACATTTCTTCCGTCAACACTCAAATCTTTCAAAATTCAAGATTTTTCCGATCAAGTGTTGAGGGGAGAAAATAAATACTTAATCGCTTCAAAATAACCTTGTACTTGCATGTTATCTATTCCTGTTGTTTCTTTAAATAATGGTGGTCACATTTCTAGTTTTCGACACCCTGACTAAAATTTATAAACTTTCATTATTTCTTAAGTCAGGGGAGTGTCACAAAGTTATTTCCAAATATTCTTCGCTTGGTAACCAAAATGGAAGTTAAAGGCATTGGATGAAAATGGAAAAGTGGAGGACTAAACTGTCAAAACCTTAAAGTTATTTTTAATAAAACTCCACCTAACTCATTTAATTCATCACATTTATTATTTCACCAAACTCATCCTACGCCTAAAATTCAATCTCTCAATCCGTCTCTTGATCATCAATTTGTAAGTGTTTCATAATCTTAACGTATTTACAAACAATGGTTTTGAATTTTATGCAAATCCAACGGTTAAAACGTGAGATATGATGATTTTGTGTTCTACGATAAGCATATGAACACATAATCATTGTTTGTGTGTTTTTGGTTAAAATGATAGTGTCAAAACGTTCATAAACATCACTAAAACCATTTTTATCAATCAAATTCACCCGTAAACACGAATTGATTGATTTTCAAAATTAGGGTTCATGAGTCGATTTGGGTGTTTTCAAATGTGAACGTTTTGGTGATAAAGATTGTTGTAAGAGGTTGTTTTCAAGTTGAATTGATCATATCTAAGCCCGTAAACTACCCGTAAACACTAATGATTCATAAATTGAAAACTAGGGTTTATGTTCATAAGAATTGGGTATTCTTGATTCATGCCTTGAATTTGATGTTAAAACTTGGATAGGACAACTTACTATGCTTCTAAGACCTTCCGTAATCACTTTGGTGCAAATCCTATGGCTAGATTTCATACGCGTAAATCTTGAACTTTAGGGTTTTAGGCTACGATAACACATGTTCTACGCCTAACTGCTTGATGAGTATTCATGCCATGATCCGTTATAGAATGAATGTATGTGTTAATATTGATGCTATGATGATTTTATTTCGTGTTTGCAACACGTAAAAATCGTAATCAAGGTTGTTAGACATCTACGATAAGGATCACCTTACGCCGTAGCATGTTATGCGCGAAGAGAAATCTTACGCGTAGCATTTACGCCGTAAGGTTCTACATAAGGGACCACGCGATCCCGTGAAGGATATGCGAACAAGGACCCCACGCATAAGGTCTACTCACGAGTAAGCCTTACGCGTAAGGTTTATATGCGCCACGCCGTAAGCTCCACGATAAGGTCCCTTTTCCCACGCTGTAATATTTTACGCCAGAAGACAAGGTCCCACGATAAGCTTGCGCCTTTACGCCAGATAACTCCTGCTTACGCATAAGCTACCATTTCTACGCCTAAGCCTTGATTAAACCTTCATCATGAATTGTTACGCTGCAAACTTGTAAATAAATAAATCATAACGTCACGAAACCAATAATGTCACTAATAAGCTTAAACGCTTGATATGTTGTGAAAAATAAGTGATAACATAAACTTTAAAACTTAAAGTTAACTAACTCACGAAACTTATCACGACTTCATTAGACTATTGGACAAACAAGTGACTTTGGACTCAGAATAATCATTGACATATCACATTCAATAAGTAGACAATAAAACCATCCGTTGACTAACATAATGTCTTTCGATATGTTGGTTCTTTGGCTAAATATATTTTAGATCACGACATGGACGCTCAAATGAATGTGGATGCACCAAATGTTCTCACATTGTCGATATCTTCCCTAATGGCTATCCGATGAAGATTGGAAAGAACAACCTTCGTGTTGACTTTGAAACTCTCACCGCCGTAGTCTTCTTGCTTGATTGTTGTGGATATTTCAAGAATCATCCTTATCGTAATATGCTCTCCAACTCGCATCATCGCTCCGAGATCTACATTCATCGCCTGAATACAATGCAAAAGATCAAAGGACGTAATGTTGTGATCGTGACTCTCAACCACAAACAAGTCACCATCACACCGCAGACTTAAGGGCTGTTCTTCCTCATTCCCGACATCGAGCCAACCGAACTCAATGCCACACCAATCAAGAGACTGTTCTACAATTCATGATCGATATTGGTTATGACGAAGCTACAGGAGTAATCACTAAGCATTCACATGTGGATCTTAAGAATATTCCTCAACCTTGGAGAACTCTCTACATCATCATCACCAAACTGCTTTCGGTCGTGACAAGTGGCTATGAGCATCCCAAGCTCATGGAACCGCAAATCTTTGGGCTTTGATCAACATGAAGCACATTGAAATTGAAGCTCGATATGGGACGACATGATGACATTCCTCAAAAGCTTGGCTCAAAGATTCCTTATATCGATATACAAAACTGTTGATCCAAAGAGCACTGGGCTTAATCCTCGATATCCCCAAGAGACTCAATGACCCCAACAATCACGACATGTTGTATGAACCTACTCTAACAATGATTTAAGGAATCAACAACAAAGAAACAAGGTGTCAGGTTACCGATCACCTTCTCTCGATGAAATCAAACAGCTTTACTCATACAAAAGGTATCTCGTAGCAGTTGATGAAGGCAAAGTTGGTTTTCTCGATGACAAGTCTTCCGTACACCTACTAGGAAAACCGTAAGAGGAAGTGCAGTGAAGTGCAGCAACCATCGAAAGTCAAAGAAAGTTTCCCAAGAGGAAACCTCGACACAAAAGGAAAGTTCCTTCAAAGGAAGCTATTCCTATTCCCAAACCGAACCGCAACGAAAGCTAAAGGATGAAAGCTCGAGGAAACCGAATCAAGAAGAAGTAACTTACTCAAACACCAAAGATGACACTCTGACAACCACAAAGCCTTCAAGTCCCAAAGGTGATAAAGGAAAGACTCAAGTGATTGAGCACGAAGAAGAAAGCTCGATGAAGAGCCTCCGATACCGATTACAGGAAGAAGTTCAAATTGTTAGACTCCAACACGCTATGTAAAGAGTTTGCAAAGGATCAAATGGGTGGCCCCGAGGGTCAAGTGGTGATGTTCAATCCACACCAATTCCTCGATGCGGTTAATCAACCCGATAAGGGAACCGGTGCCACCACTCTTGAGCAACAACAAAAGCAACAGGAGGATTCTATTGAGTATGACATTGAGGAACCGTAAACCGAAAAGTCGAGAAGGAAAAGTCGATAAAGAAGTCTGCACTCAAGCTAAAGTTGATGAAGAGGCCGCACTCAAGCTAAAGCGTATGAAGATGCTAGGATTCAGTCGAAGAATGCACTAAAACCGATAAAGATGACGAAGTAAACTACGATGATTATCTTCTCAACAACCCAACTCATTCCAAGGAGAAAACTTCAACCTCCTAAGGACCCCGAACCTCCTCATGACTCTTCATCATCGATTCATCCTCTCACTCTTCACCACCACCATCCAAAAGATCAACCGATCCACATCCAAATCGTTGAAGAAGCCAACCGCATCTTGGATCTCTCAAGCTAAGACACGAATCGTTAAAGTCACAAGGTGTCGAAAGAAAGACGCTTTACAAGAAGTCAATTTTCTTCACGACTGCACATGATCTTCATGATGAGAATGACAAGATGCAAGTTGAAAGGAATATGTCCCAAGCTCATGAAAGATGATCTTCAAGGAAAATGAACGAGATGATCAAAGGTTACACTCACAAGTACCTTCTTGACATCGCTCCTCGAGTTACAAAGGAGATGTTTACCAAACAACTCTATCCGAATCTATTACACTTGGCCAAGCAAACTATGAGATCAACACCAATGCATGTCAACATCAACCCGCTTGATCCCATAATATTCTCGATGTCGAATTGGTTTCGTGCTCGTAGCTCAAATGTCTAAACGATCCGCAACATTTGCCTCTTACGAAGGTAAATTGTTTGAAGCATTGCCGAATACCAACTTAAATCAAGATGCAGAAGAAGTCGAGAGGCCCAAGCGCCCAAGAGACGATGAAGATAAGGATAAAGATAAAGAGCCTAAACGCCTCAAGAAGTCGGTGAATCATCCTCCATGCAACCTCCACCCCAAAGGACTCCACCAACCACGATCTCCTCCTCGCTCTTCAACCGAAAACCTCAGATTTCGAGTTACCACCCTGCACTCGTAAAACCGGTGATCACTTTGAGTATACGGGTGGTGACGATGAGGAAGTCCTGAGCCCCAACAACAACCCTTCTCTCCCGACAACAAAGAAACCATCATCCTCATCTAAGCCTAAGAAGAAGAAGAAGAAGGCGCCTAATGTCGATGTCGATCATGGCTAGACGACGATGACACACCGAATACGAATGGTTTTCCACACTTGTTGTCGCTACACCCCTTTAATCAAGACCAAGATATAGTAGGAAGTAGTACATTGGAGCATGCAAAGGTATTGCAAGAGAAGTTTCGAGTGAAGAAGATGACGAAATCGAGTTGAAACGAATCAAGAATGAAGCTTTTCAAATACTCAAAGACAACGGAAAGTGCTATGAAGTTGAATATCACCTTGAAAACATAGCACGAGCCATGTCTAACAACATTGATTGGCTCAACCTCAAGCAAACATCGACTTCACCGTAAAAGACAACGCCCATACTACACGATTGACCAAACCTCTACCTACCATTGGTCGACCAGATCAACCTCGATTCCATTTCGATACTTCTTCAACAACGACCTGAATTTCTTCTACATGGTAGCGATGTGTCAAAGAAATACGCTACATCACTTACACTTCCGCTCCAGCACCATATACTCTAACCGCATAGCCATCGAGGAAAAGGCTACCCACATGTTCAACAACAGAGTGGAAGAGTATGACATCGATGCAATGTACGGATTCACCATTGGCCGAACGCCGACTAATCTACTACGTGTCGCCAGTTCAAGGTCTCAACATGAAGTGTATAGTACTACAAGGGATCGTTGTTGTTAAGCATGTAGCTCTTTCGCCTAAATGGGACTACACATTTCTCAAGACAATCGTGGTCAAAAGACAAGACGAAAGAGGACTATGAATTTCGTGAAGCGGACTTTCGTAACTTGTCTCTCAATGACATTGAAGATCCAGATCTTGCCAAAGTATGTGGAAGAATGAGACAATTCTCGATCAAATTCAACGTGAATACATCAAGTCCTTGCTCATCTTCATCAAGCATAGTGATCCAGAACGGTAGAAGATTTACAACTTGTCGTTGAGTCGATCGCACTCGTGTCAACTTCACCGCACCTAAGCTAGAACTTCCCGACATCAACCATCTCCTCAATTCACTCTCATCAAGAAACCCTTTGGAGTAGTTTACCGAGTGCACTACACCGCAACCGCTTGATGGCATGTAATGAGCTTCATAAGTTTGGAGATTCAACATTGAAGCATGTCGAGATGGGCTAGCATATAGGTTAAAGGCGATTCAACAAGGCATTGGGTCACAAAAGAGATGGGATTCAAAGGAAAGACGGATGTAAAGAGAATCATCAAGATGATTGATGAAAGGTTGTTTCGAAGGGACCGCGCCTCGTAACATTGGAAAGCTTCGTAGGTGGTCGCCAACGATCAATCTCACAGCTATCAACGCCTGCTCGCATTCCCGGAGTTCTTGCCGACCCACCGATATTCCCGGTACCCTTAAACCGCTTCTATTTCATATTATTTTGATGTGTGATTATTAATGACAATGGCTTGTGCACACATAACAAGTGTACAACCCGTTTGTAATGAAAGGACCCCGTGGTACGCTTCTGCCACAATCCTTATAAAAGGAGCGAAAGCTTTTACTTTTGAGTAAAACTTATCAACCTTTCATTTTTCAAAGGTTTTGCTCAAAAGAACAAGTACTTCCCTTTATGATTTTCAAAACCTCAACAGTTTATATCACTTGTTGAGGAGGAGTATTTGAATCTAAACTTTGTTCAAAAATTGTTCACAGTGGTCATCTTCCCATAAAACTCAAAATGGTCATATTTATTCTCAACATTTCTTCAAAAATAACATTGATATGCCATTTTTGAGGGGGAGAAAATTTATGTGATAAGAAATATGTTGTGAATTGCTATTCAATTCTCGTGTGAAAAGACTTCAACCCATGAATTGACGGATCCAACAAATATACATCGAAAAGATTTGTCTTCCAAGACTTATCCAAGTAGATTGTACCCATTCGAGAAACTCTTGATAGACATGAACTTTGACGGGTTTGACAACCTTCGGGTTGTCCACATCTTCAAGGTAGTTATTAGAGCTAGTTGTCACCTAAAAGTCGACAATGTATCTCTTTAACTATGCAACGAATCGTGTCTCGCAAGGAATTGTCTATCTTGAGTCGATCAATTCAAAAGTGCGCTTTTCCTCACCGTGCGATTTCATCAAAACTCTTAAGCACATGTCGAGGGGAGTATTTTGAAAATCTAAAACTCTTGAAGTGTTCAAACATGTTTTCATTCACAAACACTTTGAGAGATTTTCATGAAAATGGTTTTATGGCAATGGAGTTATAAGGTGATTAAGGTTAGGAATAACTGTCCTATGATCCGCCAGAGTCGGAGGGATCTACCCAAGGACACTACCAATAGTTAGAATTAGAAGTCCTTAGGTATGATTATAAAAAGGAGAAAATGAGAATCGGAGAAAGAAGGAGTTGAAGAATTAAAAGAAATGCAAAGAAAAGGGTGAAAAGAAATAGCCTCCAAATTATTCAACTTAGGCGCATAACCGGGTTCAATTCATATGCTACCGGTTGTCACTTGATGACGCCGGTATTGAAGATTAAAAGTCGTCATGGACCCAAAGGACGCATGCACTAAACCTTCTTAGCCACTCAAGTTTCTCTCAATGTAAGCTTGTTTCATTCTCACAGGAACCCTACATAAACTATCGGCTTTCTTAGAGATTGCCGGTATTGAAGAAGGAGACCTCTCCCTAGTCTCCGCCAGAAAACCAAAACGCACTATTGAGTCTAGAGCCACGAGATTCATCAAAAGATCTCTTAGGTACACTTGACATTTCATCACTTGTTGTTCAACAATAAGAACATCAATGGTACGTTATCGAGTCCTTCATGATCTTAGCAACTGTCGAGAACATTTATGAGAGGTTCACAATTGTGATCCTCGTGATTGAATGGAAACCCCGCTGTGGTCAACATCAAACAAGCCCCGACAAAGCAGTCGCTCGGTAACTCCCCGTGGATTACGCTTAGTGGTCTCAAACGGTCTACAATCGTGAGGTGATGCTTCGTGTACCTCAATGACTCATCCGAATCGTAGGTGTACTTTGACATCGTGTTATCTCACTTGTGGGACTCCGTTCAGAACGGCCTTTGTGAGAATTAGAGTTGTGTTTTCACACTATGTCGTTAACACTCTCAAGTTCAAACTTGTAAGTGCCTTAACCGCTTATTACTAACCTTTCTTATGTTTACTTTATGGAAGCTCGAGCGGATCGATCGTGCAGATTCTCCACATGCTCATACCAACAACATCACTTATGGAAGTTCTCTCATAATCAAAGGCAACACAAAGTCGAATGATTCTTCGTCAACAAAGAATCTACAAAGTTTAAAGACTTAAAGAACTTCATCAACTCGTAATCCAACGTTAAAGAGCGTGTGAGCATGTTGGAGAAAGACGTGGAGACACCGAGAAAACTAAGGCGACTTGATGCGCATAACAACAACATACTATCACTACCACCACAAAGAACAAAGAACAAAGAACAAAGATAATGAAGACGCCAAAGGTAACTGCTTAAAGAAAACAATTTCTACACCGGGAGATTGTTCAAATCAAGGCAATTCTTCTCACAAGAAAGAAGAATGTCAAGACGCCAAAGCTACTATTACATCAAGACCTTCACCGCTTACATTCATTCATCACCAACACTTAGGGGAGATTGTTGGAATCACTCCTAAACCTAATTCAAGTGTTAGTGATTCATATGTAATAGTTAGCTTAATTATGGCCTTTATGTTAGTTATTAGCTTAGGCTTATGTAGAAGGCCCATAAGCCCAGGCCCAAGTCCACTAAGGAAAGGAAGGGACTAGGAGTGTTGCCCTAGCTCCTCTCCTATAAATACTTTGTAATAACCCTCACTGAGGGTTGGTTGTTCAATTTATCTTTCATTTATACTCTACGCATAACCTTTCTTTCATATTACGTGTGTGTGTGTTTGTGTAGTTGTTCATCCGATCTTCTCTCTCTCTTATTTCTACATATTGATGCTTGTGTTACACTCGTTGATGGGCGACATATCATTAGCACTTGGTTCATAATGTTCATCAAACATTGGATCAAATAATTTCTTCAAATCATCTTTTGAAGGAGGTACATAAGGAGTTCTTTGGTGAGGATTAGACACAAAGTAGAAGCGATAGGACCACTTGATAAAGGTTGAAATGCGGGTCGAGAATGGATTGTCTGGAGCCATTTGACCGGTCGACTCATCGAACGTAACGTGAATTGTTTCCATGATATTTTGGTTCTCTTGTTGTAGATTCGGTATCCTTTTACATTTGGTGCATAACCAACAAATACACCAATGTCCGCTTTAGCTTTTAGTTTACCTAAATCTTGACCGTCATTAGTTGGGTAACACAAAGCACCAAACACACGAAGGTAGGATAGATCGGGTTTTCGTTTATGGACAAGTTCATATGGAGTTTTTCCATGAGAGGTGTGAATAAGGGAGCGATTTTGGGTGTAGCAAGCGGTGGCAATGGCTTGACCCGGAGAAACATTGGAACCTTTGAGTAAATAAGCATTGTTCTAGCGGCTTCCACAAGAGTTCGATTTAGTCTTTCAACTACACGTTACATTGAGGGGTTCGTGGAACACTTCTTTGATGGTGATTCCAACACTTTCATAAAATGGATTAAATCTTTGTTAACGAACTACGTGCCATTGTGCATTCGAACAATTCTAACAAAGATTGTTAAGTCGAACTTGAAGTTGCTTGATAAGTTTAATGATGACATCCGGAGTTTCATCCTTTGTCCTCAAAAACTTTACCCAAGTGAATCGAGAGTAGTCATCGACAACGACTAAAATATATTTCTTCCCATTAATAGTTTGAACTCTCATTGGTCCGCATAAATCCATATGAAGGGTATGAAGAACTTCCATTCTCGAGTTTGTGGGTTTTGGTTTGTGGGCATATTTTGTGCTTTTTCCCAATTGGCAAAGTGAACAAAGATGATCTTTTCATACTTTAAATGGGCAATCCTCTTACTAAGTCCTTTACGGAAAGATTGTTTATGGTACCAAAGTTCAAGTGATTGAGATGACGGTGCCATAGCCATGACTTAGTTTTGAAGCCTTTGACGACAAGCGAGATGGGTGAAGATTTCATCATATCTTCGATAGAGATGGTGTATAGGTTTGAACCACGAGTTCCTCCGAGAAGTTCCACACCATCAAGTTCTCTAACAAAGCAAGTATGTTTTTCAAGGCCACTTCTAACCGAGTCACAAAATTGTCCGATGAAAATAGATTATGTCCAAGACCTTCAACATAATATACCCTAGAAATCACACTATTTCCAACCACGTAATCTCCATAACCCATAATAGCACCAAAATGATCGTTTCCGAATCTCACGATTCCGATGAATTTTCTCACGAAGTTCATGAGCCGTGACCGGTCTCTAGTCATATGCTTGGAACAACTGAGTCCGGTACCACGATCGATTTGAACGATCTGCGGTTGAACACGACAAGAGCGGATAATCGATAATTGGGATCCCCATGCAAGAATGGGTTCCCTTTGGTTAGTAATGATGATTGGAACACCCACATCGTAGGTAGAAACAATGGACTCATTAGAAATAAATGCGGTGCTAGTGTCTATATTTGACCTATTCAAAGTATGTTCACTTCTTAAGGAATAGTTCTACCAAGAGGCATCCATTTTCTAGTGGGCATTGACTTAGCAAATTTAGGGCCAACTCATTAACCTTCGCCCGAGAGGTATCCATTGATAACCTATATTACTAAATTTCCCTCTGTGGGTTTCCACTATTTTCTAACTTTCTTTCGCTTTGCCTTTTTGCCTTTTTAGCTTGAATTTTAACATTAACAATTTTAGCGGGGCATTTAACAACATTAGATAAATCATTCACACCACATTCAAGATTAGTAATGTAATTCAAGCGATCATCATTACATGGTTGCAGATAGTATCGAATTGAATTAATTACAAGATGCCTATGGCTAATACTAGAATCAACACGATTTGTTTTATTCAACACAAACTTAAAGTTCCTAGGTTGGTCTTCTACTCTCTTCCAATGCACATTCTTAGCTTGCGAGGTCCTATCTTGCTTGGTATTGCACGGAGGCTTTCACCGCTTGCTTTAATGTCACCGATTACTCTGTGAGGGAATTATGGGAACATTAGTTGGTTGATCTACTTTTGCATTCCCGAATTAGGCGTGCGGGGATCGAACTATTTGAAGGCACATTAGTGTTCATTTTCTTAAAACTAGGCATAGAATGGTTTGTATGCTTAGCACTAGGCATAGAACAAGGTGTTGGGTCATATACAATCGTATATGTGATTTGATACAACAAAACTACATATGCTTCAATGAAGATAATTGAAGGACTTAATATGCATAATGGAGATTCTACAGGTGATGGAGTATATGCAAAATACTTATCTTTATTAAAGATTACGAGAAGATATTGTTTTACTTGTAGGATAAGTTTGTAACCCTAGCAACTCTATTATAAAAAGAGATGACAGCACGTAGTTTATTAGAAAAATTAGAAACACACACAAAAATATACACGTCCCATATATTATTAGTTAGTTCATAGCTTCAAGGTTGAAAACCCTATTACTATTAAGGGTGATCGTATTAATAATATTGAGGCTTAGTTTGATATTATTATCGTGTTCGCTATTCTTATTGTTTGTGTTCTTCTTAGCCTCATCGAGTAGATTCCGCATACTCATTAAAGTTCCGTGTAGAATTCCACTTAGTAGTTTTATACAAAATTGCTAAACCCTTTATAAGTTAAAGGTTAAAGATCCATATAACAACCGCTCACAATTGGGATCTACACAAGGCATCATGCTTTTCCTTTCGCACCTAAGGTTTTAGGACATGTTGCTATTAAACATTCTAGCGACTCTTGAGATCGTTTAGCTTTGAATGCAAGCAAACCTAATTTCTCTATCAAGAGGCTTATTTAAGAAATCCTCTTCTACGATCTCACGGAGACATTCTAGACTATTCTTAAGGTGAGCACAATAATTGTGAAACAGGGTTCATTATTCCTAAGATGAGGAGGAATGTATTTAATAAATCACAATATATTTGCATTCGAGGATGACTTTGATGCAACATTCTCATTAAAACAAGTGGCGGTTTCCTTTTTTCGACTCCTCAGATTCTCAATTTCTTTTGTAAAGTTGTTATTTTTTCGTTGTTTGTGTCACGAGTGACTTTCATTGAATCATATAACTCTTTAAAGTGTCGTTTAACTTTTCATTTTCTTCTAGAAAATTTTGTTTTCTTTTGTAAAGCATTAACTAAGTTTTGAAGATGAAAAGTTTGAGAATCTCGAGAATCTAAAGGAGGAGGCATTTGGGAGCCGCACACATTGTTCTTTTCACCCTTTAATTGAGAGATTTGGGCTTTCAACTTTCTCGATCGTGTTACAATGAGCTTGAATATGTTCGTCACGTTTGTTTATCCGAAAAACGCATCAAACTCGAACATCCGAGGATGTCTTGATCTTTGAGGTTTTGACATTTTCTTTAAGATGTTGATATTTTAGTTGTAAATCAAAATGTTCAACTTCTAGTTTAGAAAGATGTTTTACCAAATTATCGTGATCATCCCGATCAATTTTTTACTTAGTTTCGAGTTTTGTTTTCAAGCTCAATGACACGATCATGGGAAACTTTCAATGCAATAGATAATTCATGAAATCGAGAAGCGATAATAGAGTGCTTAGTGTGATATAAAACACATCTTGAGCAACACAACTCGAAATCAAATTCTCATTTAAGATGTGCAAGTTCTTTCTTTCAACTTCATTATATTTGAATTCTGTTCATAATCATTGACTTCAACTATCATTGCATCAAATTCCTTTTCCATTTCCTTAATATACGAATTTATCCCTTTTGAAGACTCTCAAATTGACCTTTTAATTGTTTGAAGAAAGGCATGACCTTAGTTAAATAACATTCTTTAGTTTGCTCAAAACCCTTTCCCCTTAGTTATCCCAATAGGTGTGATTCTCTTTTACATGTTTTCTCAAAATCAACAAACAAGCGATAAACAACATATATAATTCAAGTTAAGGTCTTGCTATTAGTGGAAATAGATCTAGGAACTAGATGCATTGGTGTATTTGGAGGATACACAAGTAGCTCTGAGCATTTTCCTAAGGGAGTGTTTGTTTCAACAAGTACATTAACTTTTAGCTTATCCATGTCTTTCTTTCAAAAGATCATTCGGGGGTTAATTGAGTTTGAGGCTTAAACATGTTCAAGGATATCCAATTTTCCTTAGTGTAATCATGGGGTTTGATCGTTATGTTTTTATCTTTACACGCAGGATCGTTAAGCTTCTTATTCATTTTCTCCCTAGATGCATCATCTAGTTTTCTATCTTCCTTAGTGCACTCAATGCAACTAGGTTTCGTCTAGGTTTTAGAATCTCATTGCCATCATAGATTACATTTTGAGCGCCTTTTGCTATCTTACCATACTCGGGGTTGGATTCCTTTATAATGGGGATTCTATGCTTATCACGAGAACTCTATGCTTAGTGATCATGTGAGCGATCTGAATGGTATTCCTTGTACGTACAACTTATTTTCAAGCTTGTTTTTCAAGGTTTTTAGATTAGAAAAATCATTCAAAAGTTTTGATTCCTTAGCACCGAATTCTTGCTTAAGCATTTTAACATTTTCTTGAAGTTTTTGTTTTTGCTTAGCGCTTTAGAAAGCTTTTCTTGTAAGGAGTTTAACTCTTGTTTTAATACTTCTTCTCTAAACTTACTTTTTCTAATAGTTATACGCATTTGGTCATCCATTTCCTGCTCACGGTGGTTAACTCAAACTTAGCATGTTGTTCATAAATAGCAACTTGTTCTTTATAGGCATTCGGTTCGGAGATAACGAGAATCATCGGGGTACATGCGGTGTATTCATAAAAACATAGTCGTCATTGATTGCGAAGTGCATCACTTGGTACAATCTCACTTTCACTTTGTTTCACATATTGATCATATGGGACAACATTGATATTACCCATATTTTCAATATCGACTCAAAAGTTTCGATTGATTGTACTTTGTCATGTATCTTTTGCTCATCAACATCATCGTATAGTTTTAATACCTCCGAGATGATTGATTCTTTGGATGGACAAGCTTGTTGTGATGATGAGACCTTTGAGAGACCATTGGAGAAATGCTAGCCATGAATATTGTCTATGCATGAGGTTCATCATCGACGTCGAGTCATATGCATCACGATGCGCAACTTGAAAGGCATTCGATGATTATGACCTATCTCCCGAATCGGTTGCTCATCCACATCGCATCATATGTCTTGGCATTGCCCTCAAGAAGAAACAACAACTCCTCTTCATCTAACACGGCTCCATTATCCACGAGCTTGCACAAGTAACATCTTGTCTTTGAAGTACTCGCATTTTGAGGCGTTTTGGAGAAGCACAGGTTCCTTGCTATGTGTCCATCACCACCACAATTGTAGCATTTAATTGGCTTAGCTTGACCACGATTTAGATTCCTTTCACGATTACGATTTGCCACATATCCTCTACCAATTCCACCTCTTCCCTGTTCATACTGCATTTCTTGAGCAGGTTGCACCATGACCTTCCCATCTCGGCGGTAGCTTGATTGTGTGGGTTGGATCTTTGTTACGAGGTTATTGTTGGTGTGTGGGAGAGAGTTCATGTTTTGATTAACCATGAGAGCAGTTGGTGATGAAGTTTTCCATGAATGTGTTTGGGTCGGGAGGCTTATATCTTTGGATCGAGGATGAGCTTGTAATTACCATTACCCATAGGTATGACTTGAGAAGCTTTGGTGGTAACTCCAATATTTGTGTAAAAGTTGTTGAATCATTTGATGAGCTTGTTTCTCCACGGTTGGTTTTGAGGCGATCAAGAATCCTTTTTCAAACATAGCA
Source organism: Chrysanthemum lavandulifolium (assembly GCA_022545495.1). Classification (NCBI taxonomy): domain Eukaryota; kingdom Viridiplantae; phylum Streptophyta; class Magnoliopsida; order Asterales; family Asteraceae; genus Chrysanthemum; species Chrysanthemum lavandulifolium. The sequence goes on along the minus strand of CM040243.1, from coordinate 204,115,436 downwards.
TGTCTCTCATTCGAAGAAGGAATGCATAAAGTTGCTCATAGTTGGTATTCTTCAATCCTTTGGTTAGCTTCACGGATGTGACAAACTTATGCCATTCAGATTCATGTTGTTCACAAACTTTGAATTCGGATGAATATTTGGCATGGTCATTTGATATTCCTCATATCATTCACAAGTTTGTGGAATCTCACGTAATACTCATAGACACTTTCTTCGGCATCATCTTAAAGTGTTCAAATTCATCATACTGTTTGTGATTCTCTGTCTTCCTTCGTTAATTCGAACACGAGAGAAGCATCTTGACATTATCCCAAACAACCTTGGCTTCAGATTGTGATTGATAAGCTTGTAGATATCTTTTGGAAGACCACAAGTATAATGTTAGAATCCACGATGTCGACATCGAATCTCTTTTCTCTTTATCATTGAGCTCATCATACGTCTTTGGTCATCAATTCCATAGATCATTGTTCCATCTGCTTTCAGATCAATTAAGTCTCTTGTAGTCTCAATCGATAAGGTCCTTCATCATTAGACTTGAGAATGTTGACTCGTTTTCCTTTCCAAGGCAAGACAATCGATTCGTTGTGCCCAAGAGTCGTAGTCGGTTATGTCAAGCATGGGTGGGCGAGTATACGAACCGGTTGCTTGAACATCCTCGACAACGGTGGAAATGATTGTAGATCGTTGGTAGACATGTTAACAGATTTACGGTATTTTATAACTCTATGATTAAGCGGAAATAGAATCTTTCACGGATTTTACTAAATCAAGAGAAAACCGTATTACAACCAAACAATCAACCAAGTCGCTACGAATTCTTGAACCAAGTCGCTAATCACCAAGTTGCTAAGTCACAAGTCGCTAGTGCACCAAGTCGCTACACAGTCAAGTCGCTAAAGAGCAACTCGCTAAGGTCCAAGTCGCTAACACCAAGTTGCTAAGCACCAAGTCGCTAAAGAGCAACTCGCTAAGGTCCAAGTCGCTAACACCAAGTCGCTAAGAATCTTAAGTATAAGTCGCTAAAAATTGAAAGCAAGTCGCTACCTTCACCAAGTCGCTAGCCGTGGTGGAGAATTCACTAAGTTGTACTATTTGTCGAACTTGTCTCAATAGACAAGTCGCTAGGACCAAGTCGCTACCAAAAGCACTACAACTCGCTACCTTTTTTCAAGCAAGTCGCTATGATGAAATTCACTACGAGAACCAAGTCGCAACCAAGAAAACTTCAAAACACACTTTTCAATCCAAAACAAGCTCAACCACGTTGATTCAAGCTTACCAAATCAAAACCCAAGCACATACAATGATTCTAAACACAAAAGTACACCCAAATTCAAACTTTACCACTAAAATGATCCAAATGATGCAAAAACCACTAAACTTTTTCAAACTCAAAAACCATCTAAAACCACTAGAAATCCAAGTATATGTAAGAGATGATCAAACCATGGCTCTTGATACCATTTGTAACATATTGGATTTCACAAACACACTAAACCAATAATCAAAGAGGCGTATACAAGAGGTTTTAGAGAGAGAAAGTTAGAGGTTGGGAACTTTAGTGAGAGAAAGAAAAATGTTATTATGAGCTCCAACTCTCTACCTTGGAAGGTAGAGAGTATTTATAGTTCTTACATAAGTCGCCACCTCACGGGCTATGGATCGGGGCATACGGTGGGTAAAGACCGTCAGTCCTCCACGGTGTTACTTAACTAAATACTACTAAACATTAACTAATCTATGACTACGAGCTTTCTAATGATTACATATACTTGAGGTGACCGACTCTTTAATAACTGGATTTACTAAATCCTAATGAAGATCTTTTTCAAAATCACCAGTCCCTTCAAACACTTTCCAAGGTACTGATAAGCCAAAAGTTTCTCAAGCAGTACCTTCTCAAAGTACTGTGAGATTTTCACCCAATCAAGGTACTGCTAGCACTTTTTGGAATAGAAACCCTAGGAGATCTAATTACTATCAATCTAGAAGGCGTTACACCTCAAAAAGAGTATCTAGATCAGACAAACCTACACAAAAAGTTAAAACCAGCTGGGTTAAGAAAGAAAGTACTAATGGGGAACAAACAGTACTTTCAGCAAATACTAGTAAAACAGAGATTTTTGTTGAAAAAGAGAATGTTGATGAAAAAGAGATTTTTGTTGAACAATCAACACAAGTTTTGGAACATCCAAAGATAATTGATCATGTGCTTAAAGATAGTGGAAATTACATACTTTAAGAATTTAAGTATGTAACTCCACAAGGGGAACACAAGTCAGTAATGGCTTGGGTTCCTAATGTTAACTAACTCTTTTATCTTTGTGCAGGGCAACCCAGAAGAGGAGCTTAAAGATCATCTAATTGTGGATAGTGGTTGCTCTGGAAGCATGACATAAGACAAAGAGATTCTATCAGATTTTAGATCTTATTGTGGAGGAAGAGTTGCATTTGGGAATGATGCTAGTGGAGGAAGAATAAGCGGCAAAGGAACTATTAAAGCGAGGAAGCATAGATTTTGAGAATGTTAGTTATGTGAAGGAGCTCAAATTCAACCTTTGTAAGTCTCTCGGATCGTGATAAGAAGCACCACCGTGTTGTTGACGACACGAATGTCTCATATTTTCCACTGAATTCAAGCTTGTTGATGATAACTTGGTAGTACTGAGAGTACCAAGAACCAATGATGTGTATAGTCTAGATATGAAGAGTCTTCTCTCTTCTGAAAGAGCAACATGTTTAGTAGCAAAGGCAACACTTGAAGAAGCACATTTGTGGCATAGAAGATTAGGCCATGTGAATTTAAAAAATATCAACAAGTTGGTTAAAGGAAATTTAGTTAGGGGTTTACCTTCCAAAACATACAAGAATGATCACTCATGTTTGGCGTGCAAGAAAGGTAAATAGCATAAAGCTTCATGCAAGAAAATTGAGGAAAGAACCATTAGAGAACCTTTGGAGTGGCGACATGGATTTGTTTGGACTTGTTTACATTGCTAGTCTAAACAAGAAGAAATCTTGTCTAGTTGTGACGAGATGATTGCGAGATTTAGTTGGGTATTTTCTTAGGATTTAAAGATGAAACCTTTGATGCTATTCATGATCTTAGAATAGCCCTTGAAAATCAATTGAGACTCAAAATAAGAGGAATTAGATGTGATAATGGAATTGAATTCAAGAACAAGCTTATGGATGAATTTTGTGCCAAGAAAGGAATCAAGAGGAGTTTAGTATTGCTAGAACTCCACGGTGAGAATGGTGTTGCGAGAGAAAGAATAGAAATTTGATTGAAGCGGCGAACAATGTTTGCAGATTCCTTGTACCTATTCAATTTTGGTGAAGTCGTAAATCTTGCTTGCTATATATTGAATAGAGTATTAGTCACTAAACCTCGGATGAAGACACCTTATGAGTTTCTTATGGAAACTAACCTAACATACATTTTATGAAACCTTTTGGATGTCCTCTGACTATTCTCAATACTATTGATGCATTGGGAAAATTTGATGGCAAGTCGAATAAGGATATTTATTGGGATATTGTACTAACAAACAAAGGATTTAGAGTGTACAACAAGGTCACCAAGAAGGTTCAAGATTGTCTTCATGTTGAATTTTAGAAGATCAAGAAAATCAATAGGGTAAAGGTCACGATTGAATGTTTGTTCTTGAGATTTTGACTCCTTCTATGAATTATGTTCTGTTAGAGAAGAAAATCAGGTTGTTCACAAAGAAGAAAATTTACAATACATTGTTCATGGAGTCAATATTAGATCTGATGCTGTTCCTGATGAAGAACCTATAACTGTTGAGAAGGAGAAAACTACCGATGAACCAAAATCCACTTTGTCTGCTGAGGATCAAGCTATTCAAGATGAACTTAATAGAATGCTTTTTCAAGAAACAATAGCACAATCTTATGAGGATGAACAAAGGAGAGCTTTTAAAGAAGGAAAGAAAAAGGGTAAGTCTACAGAAAACCCTCACAGTACTTTTGATCACGATAATTTGAATCAAAGTCTTCTGCACTATTGATGAACTTTTGATGATGATCCGACCATGCACGGTTTAGAAGATCACGATGATGAATTAGATGATGAAGGTATTTTCTCACATTCCAATGAAGGAGCGATTTCACAAATTTGGATGATAATCTTGAAGTACCACAGACTCCTACATTAAGGATTCACAAAGATCACCCCACTGGTCAAATAATTGGACCTTCTACTTCTGGAGTGCTCATAAGAACCAAGGCTAAAGGTTTTTCTAAACCATATAATGCTTTACTTAGCTTTGTGTACAAACAAAACAGGCTAAATCATAAGGATCACCAAACCTTTTTATTCACTTGTTTTATCTCTCAAGAAGAACCCAAGAATGTAGCTCAAGAATTAACTAAAGAGAGTTGGGTTGAAGCCATGCAAGAAGAACTTCTTCAATTCAAACTTCAAGAGGTTGGGGTACTATGTGATCCACGGATGGAAAAAAGTCATTGGTACAAGATGGGTTTTCGAGTAAAGAGAGATGAAAGAGGAATGTCATCAAGAACAAAGCACGGCTAGTAGCACAAGGTTACAGACAAGAAGAAGGAGTAGATTATGATGAAGTGTTTGCTCCTGTAGCAAGGATTGAAGCCATTCGAATATTTCTTGCTTTTGCATCGTATATGGGGTTTCTTGTTTATCAAATTGATGTCAAAAGTGCTTTTCTTTATGGTACTATTACAGAGGATGTCTATGTCAAACAACCTCCTGGTTTTGAGGATCCTGCACATCCAAACAAAGTCTACAAAGTTGTTAAGGCTCTTTATGGTCTTCATCAAGCACCTAGAGTTTGGTATGAAAGACTTTCCACTTTCTTATTGCAACATGGTTACAGGAGGGGAGCAATTGACAAGACTTTGTTTATCAAGAGAGATAAGAAGGATATCATGCTAGTTCATGTTTATGTAGATGATATCATCTTTGGAGCTACAAAACAGTCAATGGTGAAGGAGTTTGAGCAGTTGATGCAACATGAATTTCAAATGAGTTCTATGGGTGAATTAACTTTCTTTTGGGTCTTCAAGTTAAGCAGTCAAAGGAGGAATTTTCATAAGTCAAGAGTATGTCAAGTTCAAATTTGATGCTCGACATTCTATCAAATCTATCAACTTGGGCAAGGATGCTATGCAAAGTGTCTTAACAGGTCTTAACAGTCCATCATACACATAGTTTCAAACATCTGTTTAATACTTATTGGGCAAGGATGAAGATATTTATCAAAAAGTTAAATATTGAACCTAAAGTACTAAAACAAATATTTTAAAAATAAAAATTGCATAGTACATAGATTTATGATTGGATGTAGGCAAGGATGAAGATGTACTTGAAGTCGATAGATTTATGATCTATGTCTTATGATATCATGTTTGATGTCATGTTTATGTGCAAGATATCAAGTCTCACCTAAGGTCTCTCATATGAATGCGGTGAAGAGAATTTTAGTTATTTGAAACAACAACCTAAGTTAGGATTATGGTATCAAAGGATTAACCTTTTCACTTGGAAGCTTTTTCGGATAGTGACTATGCGGTGATAATTATGATAGAAGATCAACCTTTGAAGGATGCGGTATCTTGGAAGAAGATTAGTCTCATGGCAATGTAAGAAGCAAACTATTGCAACAACATCATCCACTCAAGCGAGAATATGTTCTTTGTTGTTGTTATGGACAAGTTTTATGGATGCATAATCAACTTTTGGATTATGGGTTCAACTTCAAGAATACTCCTATCAACATTGATAATGAGAGTACAATTTGCATTGTGAAGAATCCAGTTTATCACTCCAAGACCAAGCATATTCAGATTAGGCATCACTTTATCAGAGATTGTTATGAGCATAGGCTCATTAATGTTGTCAAGGCTCACACAGATGACATTGTAGCTGATCTACTCACAACAGGATTTGATGTTTCAAGATTCAATCACTTGGTGGTGAGTATTGGTATGATTAATTATTAAGCTACATTTAAGGAGAGGACTGATTAGTTAGTTAGACAGTCCTAGCATTGCTTGAGGGGAGGCAATCTAATGCCTATTTGAAGTTTTTGCCATTGTGAAGAAGAGAATGGAAAAGTAACGCTTTTGGTTATATGAAATCTTGCTCTCGAAAGTATCGCTTTGGAAAATCTTGCACACATGGAAAGCTTCTTTGCTTGTCTTATCAACGTCTTGTTCCAACGGTCAAAAGATAGGTTAAAATTCAAATAACGGTAACTTTGTTATTCTGGGCTGTGATTTTTTGAATCTTACCTATAAATAACCACCCTCCGATTTTCCCTCTCATCTTTATACTTATCAATCTTTTCCATATTTCTCTCTCTTTCACAATTACTATTCATCGAACAACTTTCTTTTACATTAATCAATGGCGAATCGAAACACAGTTACTAAACACAACATGGTAGCAAATTTAGATAAGACTGAAGCCAATGTCGAGTTTCATGACATAATTGATTTCCTCGCTGGGTCTTCAATCAATTATGCACTTTTGGTTGAACCTGATATTATTGAGCCATGGATTCAACAGTTTTGGGCAACTGCTAGAACTCACATGGAAGATGATGAGTCATATATACTGAGCTAAGGTTCTTTGGAAAGATAGTGAAAGTTAATAAAGCTTCAATTCATGAAGATTTATTATTGGATGATGAAGAAGGAGCTATACGTTTTGATAAACAGCTTCTTTGGGATACTTTGATAGATATTAGGTATAAAGGGTCCTTAACTGAAACAACATTCAAGAAACCCTTGTTTAGTCCACATTGGAAGTACTTGGTACATGTATTACTTCATTGTATCAGTTCTAAGAGTACTTCATGGGAACAATTTGGATCTAATATAGCATCTGCTTTAGTGGGATTGGCTACCAATCGTGTATTCAACTTTTCAAGATTAATCCTGGATGGTATGCTATCTCACATTTCTAATGGATCGCCCTGGTTAATGTATCCAAGATTTATTCAAGTTTTCTTGAATAAACAACTTCATGATGTACCAAAGCCTTGAGCTTATTACTGTTGTGGTCCAACTCGCAAAAATATTCACCTTCATAGCTAGGAAGAGTGACAAGTTCTCTGGAAGGAGCACTCCTTTGACTACTTTTATGATGGAGATTGTTCAAGCCGTTAGACATGAGGTCTGCGCAAGTGAAGAAAGAGAAGGTATTGCATCAACTCAAGTACCGCTTCTCAACATATCGCTTCTTCACAAGGTACTGTTGCACAAGAAGGTACTGCGGTTTCACCTACACCATCTCAACAAGATTCTGAACATGCTGAGTCAGAACCTGAAATAAACCCACCATCATCTGGAGGAGAAGCAAGCGATATACCTCCTGAGGGATTGGTTACGGATAATTATGTTTTGACAAGAGAATTGGTCGATGAAGAAAGCTCTTGAAGCTCAAGTCGCACAACTAGTGAAGTTGAAGACCAAGTTTAGAAGATTAAAGTCTTTTGTATGGCCTCTAGTTCAACATCACGGGTTGTGGGTCAAATCATAGAAGAGGCATGGGAAGAAGTTTAAGAAGACTTCCAAAGGCAAAAGGTTCAGCGAATACGCCGAGATCTTCATTCCAATTGGGGAGGAATGGAGCAAGATAATTTGAAAGAAGATCTTTGAGTTTCATGCGAGGATAAAGAAGATGAACCTCAAAGTCTTTCAAGCACAAGTAAATATTCAAAATCTTGAGCCGAAGGAACTAGAGTTCAAAGTCTTTGGTATAGAAATCTTGATGATCAAGTCTTGCTCTTCAAGGAACACATAGACAAGAGCTAATTACACCAAGGACTCTTAATTTTGATGAAGAAGCTGGTCCTTGACAGTCTTACAAGAAGAGGAAGTCGATACACCCATGGTAGAGCACATTGCAAGTGATGATGAGACTATTGCTCAAATTTTGCAAAATCTATCAAGACTAAGAGGTGTTAGTATTCCAGAGTTCTTGAAGAACAACCTCAAGCTTCTCAACCAGCTTTTAGATCCAAAGGACAAAGGCAAAGGCAAACTGGTGGAAACAAAGAAGAAGAAAAAGCTTACTTTGGCGTAAATAAGAGCAATTGAAGTAGCCAAGAATGAAGAAGTTGCTAAGAAGTTTCAAGCTAAATATGATGCTGAGATTGCTCAAGTAAAAGAACCTGAAGCTGTAATACCACAAAGACCACCTAGTAAAGCTAAAGAAAGAAATGCCATGATGGCTTATCTAAAGGGTCAAGGATATACTGGATTATAGAAGCTGAACTATTTAGAGATGAAAGATTTATATGATGTTTGTCGAGAAGCTTATCAAAAGCAAGTTGATAGTATTATTTCTTGTAAGGATGATGATAAACAAAGAAGAAAAGAAGAAAAAAGAAAAAGAACAATGAAGTGAGCGGTCATCAAAGAAGATTGAGTTAAGATCGATACATTTGATGGTGAGAAATTACATAAGAGTTGTTGACTTTGATCATCCTAAATCCAAAGATCTTTGCGATAAAAAGTCCAAGATAACTACATTTGAAGTAGTAGAATCAAAGGATGGAGACTATCTAATGTTCCATAGGGAGGATGAAAGTTTTAGAGTGTTCAATTTGCTATGGGATATATCGCACATAATAGATAGAGAGATCTGTTTCAACTATATCAATTAGTGCAAGAATACTTTGAACATATTCCATCAACTGGAGTTGGCTTAGTATTGCTAGGAGATCGACAACTATCGGGAAACCGAGGAGACAAGCATCAAGAAATTTGCTAAATCAAGAAAATTAGGAGATTACAATGTGGAGATTCTTTGAAGAATCGAGGAGTGCATGCTTTGGAATTGGAAGATGGAACTATGATCCATATGTTACCGAAAGAAGATATCCTTTTACTAGTGATCTTATGAGAAGGATGCTGGATCATGGAATGGAAGTTGAAGAAGAGAATGAAACAGCCCTAATGGTTATTGAATTGTATATCAGATGGATAACTATGGATGATGATGAAGTATAAATCTTGGTATGATGTTTAATTGTATAAATTTTGAAAAATAAGTACTTTATTCAAAGTATCTTTGGACAAACAAGACTTTAACCAAAGTATCGCTTGCAACACAAAACCAATAAATGATTTTAAAAGGAAAACTTTTGTTAATTGCAAAATATTTTGAAACAAAAGTTAAAAAGCAACAAATGGTTTTGAGATGGTTACAACAAAAGGTTATCATTCACCATGTTTAACAAAAGGATGGCTAATCCATGAGCAAACGGCTCGTAAAGATATCTCAAATCGTTATATAGTTGACAACTTGCTAATAAGTTGTATGGTAATCAACTCACCATATCGGCAAATGTAAAGAGTTGGCTAGCCCACAAGAAAAATGGCTTGTGGTAAAGGCGTGGAAAAACCATTTATATGGTAATTAGTTCACCATGGTTGCAAGAACTAACTAGTCCAAAAGGGTACGACTTTTGGTAAAGACAAAACAAATCCGTTGATAGCTGATGATTTGCTAAAAATCATATGGTTATCAATGTACCATGGTTTTACACACCTAAACATTGGCTACTCCAGAGTTAATGGCTTTGGTAAAGAGACAACAAAATCCATTAAATTTTTAATGATTCACGCCTCACAGGAGTTTACACACCTGGAAGTGATGAGAATAGATTGAAACTTTATGAACTGATGTACAAATTGTCATATGTTGCTGAGTAGCTGAAAAGATGGAGCTTGCTGATTGTTGCTGTAAAGAATTACTGATAAAGACTACTTTGATGATGATAATAGAAGCACAGGAAATACAAAGACAAAATTTGAAGATAAAGACACAATCTTTCCTTGAAGACAAAGATGTTAAAGATACAAATACAAAAGAACTTGAAATAAAGCAAGTAGAATTCAAGTTAGGGGAGGATTGTTGGGATATAGAAAGTCAAAGTACTAAAGAGTCAAAGTGATGCTTAATGAAGAAAGTCAAAGTACTGCTCACTTATCAAAGTACTGCAAGGATAAAGGACTGCTATGCAAATCGTTAAGGATTATTATGTAATTCTAGAATGTTCTCGTTTAGTTTAGTATTACTTGTCGTACAAGGAATAGAGTTGTAAATCCTTATGCCTATAAAAGGACCCTAGATTGACATTATACGTACATGCAATATTAGAGTTTGTTAGAGTTTACCTGTAACATATTGGATTTCACAAACACATCATAACATGATCACAAGTGGGCGATAATTAAGGTTTTAGAGAGAAAGAGTTAGAGGTTTGGGAACTTAGTGAGAGAAAATGAAAGTATTATTATGAGCTCCAACTCTACCTTGGGAGGTAGAGAGTATTTATAGTCTTACACAAATCGCCACCTACGGGTCGTGGATCGTGCATACAGTGGGTAAAGACCCGTCCGTCCTCCACGGTGTTACTTAACTAAATACTACTTAACTTTAAATAACTACGACTACGAGCTTTTAACGATTACATATACTTGAGGTGACCGACACTTTAATAACTTGGATTTACTAAATCCTAACAATCTCCCTAAGGAGGTCACCTCAAATTACATTGAATACAAACAGATATTACATTAAGATTGTTCTAGGATTCTTGTTCCTGTTCTTTGCCCAAGAGCTCGTAGTCATTGATTCTTCATTATTGCATGTTTGGATAATCTAAGTGGAGGTCTTTAACCGATCCACGTGATGATGAGTTTTGAGCCAAGATTGAGATCATCACCAACATAAATCTCGACTCTTCCATTGTGGTGTTGGTATTATGTGATGTTGTGACATTTGGACCGACATGCTCACATTCGGATCATGATTTCTTCTCATCGAGTAGCGGAAGCTTTAGTTGATTCATGATATTTGCAAGCAGCAGTAGCGTAAGCATGGAGTGAAAATATCGAGTCATTGATGCACTTATCATGATTTCTTTAGAAATGAATGTGTAGAGTGAGCATGCGGCTATGGATTGACCGCTTCATTCGATCACCGCAAACGTCGGCGCACTCGCATACAACAGCTAGCAATAAAGTGCACGAAAGTGTCTTTGATCACTTTCGTTGAATTGAGGTACACGCCCACGGTTCCCCGCTGATCAAGACAAGTACCGCCTGTGATCGTGTATAATTCAAGAATTTCCTTGATGTGGTTTCGCAATGCTCTAGTCGTTCTCAAACCGAACGCCTCAAAGAAGACAACACGGAGTGAGTGAACCAAATAATTGAGATTCACCGATTGATGAAAATGATTTGAAAACAATCGTGTATCGCTCAATAGAAATTGTTTTTGCAATACAACGAAGGTTTTAATGAAAATCAATTATCAATCATAAACACCTTTTATTTTGAAATATTAGTACACGTCGATGTGCTAAAGAAAAGAGTTTTAAGCACAACGACCGGTTTTTCAAAGGTATCCGTCAATCCATAACTCGAACTGTGATTGATTCAAAAGATTGAATCGCCCCATTGTTTCGTTTCGCTTGTCACATGGTTGATCTATTGGATAGATCTCACATGCCACCCACCGTGAGCTTGTTTGATGTTGGCTCGTAAGGCTTTCCATCTTCATTGTGAATATGTTTGCATATCACTCGATGTTCCGCAATACCACAAGGATAATGCGAGGACTCATAAGATATAATCTCTCTTCCACATTGTGTGAAACAGAGAGTCTTCATTGACAAGTGTCCTAATGAGATTTATTTGATGATCTCGTGGCTCTAGACTCAATTGTGCACATTTGGTTCCTATGTCGGAGACTAGGAGAGGGTCTCCTTCTTCAATATCAACAATCTCTAAGAGAAAGTCGATAGATTATGTAGGTTCCCGTGAGAATGAAACAAGCCCTTTAAGAGGAACTTGAGTAGCTTGGGAAGTTTAGTGCAGCAAGGCCACCGGGTCCATGACGCCTTGTCTTCAATACCGATGTTACCTTAGTAACCACCAAGAGTATATGTATTGAACCCGTTTCGCCCTAAGGTTGAATTATTGGAGGGCTATTTCTTTTCACCCTTTTCACATTCAATTCTTTTTCATTCTTCAACCCTTCAGTGCTTACCGAGACTTCATAACTAGAACCTTGTTGGGTTTATTCCAAGACTAGCTCTATCTCATCCGCACTCTTCCCATATCTCACTTTTCTCCTTTTTTCATCATACCTAAGGACTCTACACTATCTAGTGGATTGTCCTCGGTAGATCCCTCCGTTCTCGGCGGATCATGGGAACGAATACCTAACCTTATCATCCTTATATCACCATACATAAAGTAAATTTGGTCGGTCTATTTGGTATTGTTCATCCGCCATTGGAACCAATTGAAAACCATTTGAAAATCAATCCAGATACTTGTGATATATTATCAAAGCATTTTGTACCGAATTGTTTTTGATATTTTTAGAAAAGAGCTCCCCTCAACATGTGCATTGTGTATTTGAAATCGTTTTGGCACACGGAGGCAAGAGGAAGAATTAACTTTGATTACCATTTTCTAAAAGATATCAACATCACTTCCCGATCAAATCAAGTAGATAAAGCATATTGGGGAAGGATGAGGTTTTCATAAGTTTGCTCCCCTCAATATGTGCCTCGAGGTTTGAAAGAGTTTTGCACATATTAGAAGGAACCTGCACTTAGAGACAAATCAATCACGTTTCAATTCTTTGTGGTTTTAAAAGGATGCTCCCCTTAACATGTGCATGGAAAATTTGAAATCGTTTGGCACATGTGGGGAGGAAAGCTTGCTAAACACTTGTGAAACCATTTATCGAATCATCAGTTTAAATCCAATTTAAATCACAAATTCTCCCCCGATCACAATTTTCAAATCATTTGAGATTTGTGATCTCTATAGATTTAAATTGTTTTTGAAAGCTTTTAAGGAGAATTATGACTTGCTTATGAAAACATTTAACCGATAAGGATCACTTATGAGACTTTAAACTCCAATAACATGCATGAATATCTTTTGAAAACATGACAAATAACCTTTGATTTAATTGAAATTATTCTCCCCTCAATCAATGACATAAGTTGTTGATTGAGAGATCGAGATTTTGACCGATGTCAAGTCCAAGTGAATTTCAAAAATTTAGTCCGAGTTATTTTGTTCAACATTGTTTTCATTAGATAGCAAATAGTTTTCGTAAGAATTTATAGAAGGAAAATATTTGTGAAAGAAACATTTGTCCTTTTGGTGACAAACATTTGTTTTAGAATCGAGCATGAGATTTGAAACATACGTTAAAGCATGGCTCGTTTTTCTTTAAAAACGGGTTATAGACTCGAAATGACTATAAACCATTGTTTCACTTTCTCCCATTTTTTTTAAAAAACATTCGAACAACATCTAAAGACCCGTGTCATTCTTTGAATGACAACACAAAACCGTAGATGATATCGAATCGAGAAAAAAAAAAAAACATGACAAACTAACAATATTTTTGGGATTTTTCAAAATTTTCTAATTTTTATGGATTTTGAAAGTTTTATATTTTTCTATTTGCTTTTGTAGATTTTGAAATTTTGTATTTTGCTTTTCGAATAAATATTTACAAGAGATGGATGAAGAAAGACCTTTACTCCTCGCCTTCCTCTTGAAGACGTTTGAGTGTTTCCGTTGAAGACTCTTTAGACCAAGTCGTGGGAGGATAAACTCAAAACGTTCTCTAGGAAGAGCTTTGGTGAAGATGTCTCGCTAATTGGTATTCATCCTCACAAAATAGAGTTCCACCACACCGCTTTCTACTTGCTCCCGATGAAATGATGTCGAATGTCGATGTGCTTTGCTCTTGAGTGTTGAACGTTGTTGCATGAGAGAGCAATAGCACTTTTATTATCACAAGACAGAGGAATTTTGTTGAATTCAAAGCCATAGTCGATAATGGGATCTCATCCATAGGATTTGAGCACAACAAGATGACATGGCTATGTATTCACCCTCAGAGGAAATAGAAGTACTCATTTGTTTCTTTGAAGACCACTCACAAGCTTATCACCCAAAACCGAGCACCTCCGCACGCATTTCGACGACGTGTATCTTGACATCCCGCATGATCAAGATCTCGATAGGTCGTTAGTGACATACCGGTGTCCTTCGGTACCAAAGTCCCATATTGATGGTTCCTTGGAGATACCGAAGACCCGCTTAACCGCTTCAAGGTGCTTTTGGTAGGCTTAGCTCGATATCTAGCACACATGCAAACAAATGAACATAATGTCCGGTTCATCGGTCGTGAGGTACATCGTGATCCAATCATACTACGATATTTCGTTTGGTCTACCATGATCCCCGAGTGGTCCTCATCCGCTTTAGTACGCCTATCATGGGAGTGTCAACAGGTCACAAGAATCAAATCCAAATTTCTTTAAAATCTCATTTGCATATTTAGATTGATTTATAAAATGCCTCCGGACTTTGTGAAATTTGTAATCCCAAGAAAATGACATTTGTCCCATCATTGACATTTGAAATTTGGAACCCATTTCATTTGAAAACGGTCACATTCATTGGGGTCACGAGGCAAAAATAATATCATCAACATATATTTGAACGTGAATTAAATGTTTGCTCGACTTTCGGTGAACAATGTCGGATCAATCGCTCCTTTGTCAATCCAAGAGATAGAAGAAACTTTGATAGCGATCATACCATGCCCTTGGAGCTTGCTTCAAACCGTAAAGAGCCTTCTTCAAACGATAGACGTGAGTAGGATGCTCGATTCACAAAGCCTTCAGTTGGTCGACGATACGACTTCTTTAAGATCTCCGTTAAGAAAAGCCGCCTTTACATCCATCCGATAGACTACCATGTTCTTACTTGCAAGATTAGCCAAGAAGATTTCGATTGCCTCGATACGAGCAACTGGAGCAAATGATTCTTCAAAGTCAATACCTCCTCTTGACGGTATCCTTTGCAACCAATCGAGCCTTGTTCTTTAAAACATCACCATGCTCATCAAGTTTTACTTTGAAGATCCACTTTAGAGCAATGATCATAGCACAACTGGAGCAAGGTACTAATTCCCATACATCTAGTCGATCAAACTCATGAATTTCTTCTTGCATGGCATTGAACCAACTGTCTTCATTCATGGCGGTTTTAACATCTTTTGGTTCGACCTTAGAGAGTACGGAGTTGAAGAAGCACCATAAGGCATCGGTTGCAAGTTGTTTCTGTGTGGATACTGTACGAGAAGGGTTTCCAATGATGTTGTCCAATGGATGATCATGTGTCCCTTTTCTAAGGTGTTCATGTGGTTGTTGTTGAGGAACCAAGTAGCAGAGTCGATATCTCCGATGAAGATGGTTCGATGAAGATTCAGAGCAAATATGTTTTCAAAGGGGCATCTTCGGAGTAGCAAAGGGATTAACTTCATCATGGGTGCCGTAAACAATTCCATGATGTACACTTGATGATTGATGATTTGTTGATGAGACAGAGTGATCGCAGCAGCGCTTCTTGACTTAATGACATTGAAACCAAGGGTTAACTTCATTGACAGGATAGAAGTAGCCTGCTGATGGAATTGACATATCATTAGCACTTGGCTCATAGTGTTCATCAAACATTGGATCAAATAATTTCTTCAAATCATCTTTCAAGGAGGTACATAAGGAGTTGTTGGTGAGGATTAGAAACAAGGGTAGAACCGATAGGACTACTTGATGAAGGTTGAAATGCGGGTCCAGAATTGGATTGTCCTGGAGCCATTTGACCGGTCAGCTCATCGAACGTAACGTGAATTGTTTCCATGATATTTCGGGTTCTCTTGTTGTAGATTCGGTATCCTTTTCTGTTTGGTGCATATCCTACAAATACTCCAATGTCCGCTTTAGCTTTTAGTTTACCTAAATCTTGACCGTCATTAGTTGGGTAACATAAAGCACCAAACACACGAAGGTAGGATAGATCAGGTTTTCGTTTATGGACAAGTTCATATGGAGTTTTTCCATGAGAGGTGTGAATAAGGGAACGATTTTGGGTGTAGCAAAGTGGCAATGGCTTCACCCATAGAAACATTGGAACCTTTGAATAAATTAGCATTGTTCTTGCGGCTTCCACAAGAGTTCGATTTCATCTTTCAACTACACCGCTCGTTGAGGAGTTCGTGGAACACTTCTTTGATGACCGATTCCAACACTTTCATAAAACCGAATTAAGTCTTTGTTAACAAACTCGTGCCATTGTCTGCTCGAACAATTCTAACAAGATTGTTGAGTCGAACTCAAGTCGTTTGATAAGTTTGATGATGACATCCGAGTTTCATCCTTTGTCCTCAAAAACTTTACCCAAGTAAATCGAGAGTAGTCATCAACAACTACTAGAATGTATTTCTTCCCATTTATCGTTTGCACTCTCATTGGTCCGCATGCATCCATATGAAGGGTATGAAGAACTTCCATTATCGAGTTTGTGGGTTTTGGTTTGTGGGCATATTTCGTGCTTTTTCCCAATTGACATGTCGAACAAAGATGATCCTTTTCATACTTAAGTCTAGGTAGTCCTCTTACTAAGTCCTTTCTCGAAAGATTGTTTATGGTACCAAAGTTCAAGTGATTGAGACGACGGTGCCATAGCCATGACTTAGTTTTAGAAGCCTTTGACAAGAAAGTGATGGGTGAAGATTTCATCATGTCTTCGATAGAGATGGTGTATAGGTTTGAACCACGAGTTCCTCCGAGAAGTTCCACACCATCAAGTTCTCTAACAAAGCAAGTATGTTTTCTCAAGGCCACTTCTAAGTCGAGTCACAAAATTGTCCAATGTAAAATAGATTATGTCCAAGACCTTCAACATAATATACCCCGAAATCACACTATCTCCTACAACATAGTCTCCATAACCCATAATTGCACCGAAATGATCATTCCCGAATCTAACAATCCCGATGAATTTACTCACAAAGTTCATGAGCCGTGACCGGTCTCCAAATATATGCTTGGAACAACTGAGTCCGTGTACCACGTAACGATTTGAACGATCCGCAGCTGAACACGCACAAGAATGGATAATCGGATAATTGGGATCCCCATGCAAGAATGGGTTCCATTTGGTTAGTAACAATGATTGGAACACCCACATCAAGTAGAAACAATGGAATCATCGTAAATAGATGCAAGTGCTAGTGTCCGATTTGACCTATTCAAAGTATGTTCACTTCTTAAGGGAATAGTTCTACCAAGAGGCATCCATTTTCTAGTGGGCATTGACTTAGCAAATTTAGGGCACAACTCATTAATCTTACGGCCAAGAGGTATCCATTGATAACCTATATTACTAAATTTCCTTCCTGTAGGTTTCCACTATGTTTTCTAACTTTCTTTCGCCTTTGCCTTTTAGCCTTCTTAGCTTGATTTTTAACATTAACAGCTTTAATTGGGCATTTGACAAGATTAGACAAATCATTCACACCACATTCATGATTAGTAATGTAAATCAAGCAATCATCATTACATGGTTTATGGATAGTAGCGTAATTCAATTAATTACAAGACGCTTATAGCTAATACTAGAATCAACACGATTCGCTTTATTCAACTCAAACTTAATATTCCTAGGGTGATCTTTACTCTCTTCCAATGCACATTCCTAGCTTCATGAGGTCCTATCTTGCTTGGTATTGCCCGGAGGCTTTGACCCGCTTGCTTTTATGTCACCGATTACTCTCTGTAGAAGGAATTATGGGAACATTAGTTGGTTGATCTACTTTTGCATTCCCGAACTAGACGTGCGGTGGATCCGAACTACTTGAAGGCACATTAGAGTTCACTTTCTTAATAGTGGGCATAGAATGGTTTGTATGCTTGGCACTAGGCATAGAACAAGGCATCACAACTTTACCTTTCGCACCTAAGGATTTAGGACATGTTGCTATTAAACATTCTAGCAGCTCCCGAGATCGTTTGGCTTGAATGCACGCAAACCTAATTTCTATCAAGAGGCTTATTTATGAAATCCTCTTCCACAATCTCACGGAGACATTCTAGACTATCCTTAAGGTGAGCAAAATAGTTATGAAACACAAGTTCATTATTCCTAAGATGAGGAGGAATGTATTTAATAAATCACAAGATATTTGCAACCGAGGATGACCTTGATGCAACATTCTCATTAAAGACAAGTGGCGCTTCCTTTTTCCTGCCTCCTCGATTCTCAATTTCCTTTTGTAAAGACGTTATTTTTCGTTGTTCTTGTCACGAGTGACTTTAATTGAATCATATAACTCTTTAAAGTGTCGTTTAACTTTTCATTTTCTTCAAGAAAACCCTCGCTTTCCTTTTGTAAAACATTAACCAAGTTTTGAAGATGAAAAGTCCGAGAATACCGAGAATCTAAAGGAGGAGGCATTTGGGAGCCAACCACATTGTTCTTTTCACCCTTTAATTGTGAAATTTGGGCTTTCAATTTTTTCGATCGTGTTACAATGAGCTTGAATCTGTTCGTCACGCTTTGTTTATCCGAAAATCGCATCAAACTCGAACATCCGAGGATGTCTTGATATTTGAGGTTTTGACATTTTCTTTAAGATGTTGATATTTTAGTTGCAAATCAAAATGTTCAACTTCTAGTTTAGAAAGATGTTTTACTAAATTATCGTGATCATCCCGATCAATTTTCTCATTTAGTTCGAGTTTTTGTTTTCAAGCTCAATGACACGATCATGGGAAACTTTCAATGCAATAGATAATTCATGAAATCGAGAAGAAGAATAGAGTGCTTAGTAACAAGATAAAACACATCTTGAGCAACACAACTCGAAATCAAATTCTCATTTAAGATATGCAAGTTCTTCCTTTCAACTTCATTATATTTGAGTTCCTGCTCATAATCATTGACCTCAACTATCATTGCATCAAATTCCTTTTCCATTTCTTTAATATCCGAATTTATTCCTTTTGAAGATTCTCAAATTGACCTTTTAATTGTTTAAAGAAAGGCATGACCTCGCTTAAATAACATTCTTTAGTTTGCTCAAAACCCTTTCCCCCGTTATCCCTCGTAGGTGTGATTCTCTTCTTACATGTCTTCTCAAAATCAACGAATAGTTGATAAACAACATACAGTGATTAAGGTTTTGCTATTAGTGGCAATCGATCTAGGAACTAGATGCATTGGTGTATTTGGAGGATACATGAGAGTCGCAGCATTTTCCTAAGGGAGTGTTTGTTTCAACAAGTACATTAACTTTTAGCTTATCCATATCTTTCTTCCAAAAGATCTGCTCGGGGTTAATTGAGTTTGAGGCTTAAACATGTTCGTGGAGATCCAATTTTCCTTAGTGTAATCGTGGGGTTTGATAGTTATGTTATTCTTTTACACGCAGGATCGTTAAGCTTCTTATCCATTTTCTCCCTAGATGCATCATCTAGTTTTCTATCCTCTTCCTTGCACTCAAACAACTAGGTTTTCGCCTAGGCTTAAGGATTTCATTACCATCATAGATCACATTTTGAGCAGCTTTTGCTATCTTACCATACTCGTGATTAGGTTTCTCTACAATGGGAATACTATGCTTATCAACGAGAACTCTATGCTTAGTGATCATGTGAGCAATCAATGGTATTCCTTGTACGCATAACTTATTTTCAAGCTTGTTTTTCAAAGTTTTTAGATTAGAAAATCATTCAAAAGTTTTGATTCCTTAGCACCGAATTCTTGTTTAAGCACTTTAACATTATCTTGAAGCTCTTGCTTTTGCTTAACAGCTTTAGAAAGCTTTTCTTGTAAGGAGTTTAACTCTTGTTTTAACACTTCTTCTCTAAAATTACTTTTTCTAATAATTGTACGCATTTGGTCATCCATTTTCGCTCACGGGTAGTTAGCTCAAACTTAGCACGTTGTTCATAAATAGCAACTTGTTCTTTATAGGCATTCGCTCGTAGATAATGTAATCATCGGGGCACATGCAAGTGTATTCATCAAAAACATAGTCATCATTGATCGGAAGATGATTACTTGGTACAATCTCACTTTCACTTTGCTTCACATATTGATCATATGGGACAATATTGCTATTACCCTCATCATCAATATCCGATTCATAAGTTTCAAGAGATTGTACTTTATTATGCATCTTTGCTCATCAACTTCATCATATAGTTTTAATACCTCCGAAATGATTGAATCTTTGGATGGACCACTTGTTGTGGTGAAGAGACCTTTGGAGAGACCATTGGAGAAATGCTAGCCATGAAGATTGTCTTGTGCAAGAGGTTCATCATCGACGCCGAGTCGTATGCATCACATCGGCAACTTGAAAGGCATTCGATGATTATGACCTATCTCCGAATTGGTCGCTCATCCACATCTCGCATCATATGTCTTGGCATTGCCCTCAAGAAGAAACAACAACTCCTCTTCATCCAACACAACTCCATTATCCCGAGCTTGCACAAGTAACATCTTGTCTTTCAAGTACTCGCATTTTGAGGGCGTTTTGGAGAAGTGCGCCTTGCTATATGTCCATCACCACCACAGCTTGTAGCACTTAATTGGCTTTGCTTGACCTTGATTTGGATTCCTTCCACGATTCTCGATTTGCCACATATCCTCTACCAACTCCACCTCTTCCCTGCTCATACCGCCTTTCTTGAACTGGTTGCACCATAACCTTCCCATCTCTCGACAAGAGCTTGATTGTGTGGATTGGATGTCGATTTCGAGGTTATTGTTGGTGTGTATGTGGAGAGTTCATGTTTTGACTAACCATGAGAGACAGCTTGATTGATGAAGTTTTCCATGAATGTGTTTGGGTCGAGGCTTATATGTTGGATCGTGGATGAGCTTGTAATTACCATTACCCATGGGTATGACTTGAGAAGCTTTGGTGGTAATTCCAACATTGGTGTAAAAAGTCGTAGAGTCATTTGATGAACTAGTTTCTCCTCGCTTAGATTTGAACTGCTCAAGAATCCTTCTTTCAAACATAGCATGTCTCTCATTCTCAAGAAGGAATGCATACAGTTGCTCATAGTTGGTGTTCTTAAATCCTTTGGTTAGCTTCACAAAGGTGACAAACTTATGCCATTCGGGATTCATGTTGTTCACAAACTTTGAATTCAACTGAATATTTGGCATGGTCATTTTGATATTCCTCATATCATTCACAAGCTTGTGGAATCTCACGTAATACTCATAGACACTTTCTTCTGGCTTCATCTTAAAGTGCTCAAATTCATCATAAAGTTGAGATTCTCTGTCTTCCTTGGTTAGTTCGTAACCCGAGAGTAGCATCTTGACATTGTCCCAAACCGCCTTAGCTTCAGTGTTGTGATTGATCAGCTTGTAAATGTCCTTAGGTAAACCTCAAGTATGATGTTAGAAGCCCCGATGTCTCGATCGTATCTCTTCTTCTCCTTATCATCGAGCTCATCATACATTTTAGGTCCGTCCAATCCTAATATCACCGAGCCATCCGCAGCAGTTGTCAAGTATGTCTCGGTTGTCTCAACTCGATACGGTCCTTCATCAATTGACTTGAGAATGTTAACTCCATTTTCCTTACCAAGACAATACAACCTAATTCGTTGAGCCCATGAGTCATAGTCGGCTCGTCAAGCATGGGTGGACGAGTATCTCGAACCACCGCTTGAACGCCCTCACCACATGAGAGATGATTGTAGGCACGCTGGTAGACATGTTTACGATTTCACGGATTTTATAACTCTATGATTAAACCGGAAATAGATTCTTTCACGGATTTTACTAAATCAAGAGAAAACCGATTAGAAACAAGTATTAACCAAGTCGCTATAATCCTTGAACCAAGTCGCTAAGCACCAAGTCGCTAAGTAGCAACTCGCTAAACCTCAAGTCGCTGTGAATCAAGTCGCTAAAACCCAAGTCGCTAAAACCCAAGCCGCGAACACAAGTCGCTAACGAACCAAATCGCTAAGCATACAAGTCGCTAAAGAGCAACTCGCTAAGTATCCAAGTCGCTAAGATCAAGTCGCTGAGAACAATAAGTACAAGTCGCTAGAAATAATGAAAGCAAGTCGCTAACCCCACCAAGTCGCTAGTCAGTAGTGGAGAATCCACTAACTTGTACTGTTTGTCGGCTTGTCTAAATAGACAAGTCGCTAAGCTCAAGTCGCCACGACTAACACTACAACTCGCTAGAAATTATCAAGCAAGTCGCTACGAAGAAATTCACAACGAGACTCAAGTCGCTACCTTGAAAAACTTCAAAACACACTTTTCAATCCAAAACAAGCTCAACCACGTGATTCAAGCTTTCCAAATCCAAACCCAAGCACTTACAATGATTCTAAACACAAAAGTACAATCAAAATTCAAACTTTAACACAAGAAATGATCCAATGATGCAAAACCACTAAACTTTTTCAAACTCAAAACCATATAAAACCACTAGAAATCCAAGGATAAGTAAGAGAGATGATCAAACCATGGCTCTTGATACCATTTGTAACATATTGATTTCACAAACACATCATAACATGATCACAAGTAGGCGATAATTCAAGGTTTTAGAGAGAAAGAGTTAGAGGTTTGGGAACTTAGTGAGAGAAAATGAAAGTATTATTATGAGCTCCAACTCTACCTTGGGAGGTAGAGAGTATTTATAGTCTTACACAAATCGCCACCTACGGGCCGTGGATCGTGCATACATGGGTAAAGACCCGTCCGTCCTCCACGGTGTTACTTAACTAAATACTACTTAACTTTAAATAACTACGACTACGAGCTTTCTAACGATTACATATACTTGAGGTGACCGACACTTTAATAACCGGATTTACTAAATCCTAACAATGTCTTAAACAAAGATTCAAGAATATCATGTCGCAATTTAATCTTGCAAATTAGTCATATGTTGTTGATTTGTTGTACTTCCCTGTGGTTGAAAATTACATCAATTTACAAATTGTCATTATCATTTACTTTACAATGATAAGATTGTGAAAGAAATAATTCATAGTATGCTTACCATTATCAATTAATAATTAAAATGGTTTTAATAGTGTTGCAAAAAAGGTCTACAAGGCCGATTAATCATCGATTAGGTGCATGGGCTGATCGACCTTCCGGGCGCTCAAAAATCCGTCAAAATTAGTTATAATCATTTATAATCACTGTTTATATATATTAAAAGATGTTTTTATTGGAAAATATTGCCGAAAATACCAACACTTGCCGTAAATACCTAAAAATTGCCAAAAATGCCAATACAATTAATCACCGATTCGCTATTTTTGCAAGCCTGAACAAATGTAATCACTTATAGTCACTGTTTATATTCATTACAAGATGTTTTTAAGGAAAATCTTTTCGGAAATACCCAAAACTATCCAGAAATACCCAAAACTTGCCAAAAATGTCAATCTGATTAATCACCGATTAATCCCGCCTAGGCCGATTACAAGCTACAGGGGGGTCGACCACCTCACTACCGATTCACAATTTTTGCAACCTTGGTTTTTAATGGAAAAATTTAAGCTCATATTCAAAGTACATGTGTCACAATTTAATTTCACAAACTAGTTGTATATAACTATTATTGGAAAATTTCTCAAGTGTTTAAGTATCACCATCATTATTATCTTGAACATAATTTTTTTTAAATGGAGATAATTCTCATTAACTTATTATCAATTAAAAGAAAGTTTGAGAAAAAATATGGTACAAAATGAAAAAATAACCATAGAAAAAACTAAATAGTAAATAATAATAATAATAATAATAATAATAATAATAATAATAATAATAATAATAATAATAATAATAATAATAATAAAAGAAAAGGAAAAGTTATGAGACCTTAAGAGGCACTAAGACCCCTCCATATCTAATTGAGTAAGAGGTTTTAATCTATGATTTAAGGTTTGGATATTTTGATAAGGTGTAAACATTAATAAAAATATGTTGACACTATTATTAGAAACCTCTTTTCGCATCGAACTTTGTTATTTTGTCTTCGCACATCCGCTTGTCGATCGTTAGGTGGAGACTACCGTGAGTTGAAGCCGATGGCGCCAACCGCTGCTGTCCGCAATCGTGATATCCGCTGAGGAAGTTTGGACGGATCAACCAAAGACGCAAAAGACGGAGACAAGATTCAACTCGGGTCGAGAAGGATCATCTACTTCATATGATTTGCGCTTGTGTTACTCCGATTCATTTGTCATGCATTTTGAGGCGGTTTGATATTTTGTTGCGATTTTGATCGGTATTGCTTTTCTTTGATTTGTTCGTAACTTGGTTTGAATCGTGAAGTTTCATCATTTAGCATTTTGGTGATATCTCGCCTTTCCTTTGAATCGCGCATGAGTCATGAGGAACCGCTTTTATGCAAGTGGTGGGCTTCTTTCCTTTGTGGTATGGTAAGTTGGCTTGTTGTATATGTTGCATATGTGAATCCGTCCGCTGGTATGTTACTTGATATCTCAGATGTGATATGTTTTGTGTGATTTTGTTATGTGGTTTGCCATGACCCGGACGGAATATGATGACAATAAGAACTTGTTATGTGATGCAAGTATTATGACCGATCAACGCGATAATACCTTAGATCATATAATTTGACCTTATTGAAATCATATGACATCTGGGAAATGCCTGTTGGTACGTGAATGGACTATGACTTATACCCGCTATTTGCCGATCCTCGTGTTCGCTTGGAATTCCGCACTTTCTGCGAGATTCTCACCGCATCTGTTACGATAAGTTTTGCACGCTGAACCAAATCGTTATGATCTGTGTGAAACTATGGATTGCTACGCCTCGCCTTAAACTCGTGACGCCTCGAGCACTTCATGACTTTAATTTCATGGACTAAATTTTCTTTTAGAGGGAAGAGTTGTAAACCCACATTTTGAACACGTTAAATACCCAAAGTACCCTTCAATCCCGAACTTTGAAAGACACTAGTTACTAAACGTGTACATTACGACCATAACTTAAATAATTATATCGCACATCCGAATAATAAAAGTACCACAAAATAAAATTTACGCTAAAATAATTCCTATACATTTAGTTGTGTCATGCTTTTTTCTTTATCATCCCTAACCGAAAGTTTGAGGAGCACACAACGATCGAATCGATGAATGAGACCAAATTCGTGATTTAAGTAAATATAGAAACCATCAATTACTCCTTAATTTGAGGTATTTTGATACCCTTACACGGAAACTACATTAAACGATATCACATCTATTCTCATCACAAACCAATATCACAACAATATTCAAAAGAAAAACCTAGCATCTAAAACAAAAACTCACGGCCTCTATTCTCCCCATTCGTCGATCAAGAAAGCGAAGCTTCATTCGTGGTTCCTGGCGACTCGCGACGCAAGTGCAAGGTCGAAAGACGACGTAAGTTTTATCCTTGGTCAAGTCAGGTGGTCGTCGTGGAGGCGACGACACTTTTGTCCGTGTCTCGCTCTTGTAATCACGCTACAAGGGTAAGCTTCAATTCGCTTAAGATTTCTTTTGATTGTTTCCTTCAATACCACTTTTGAATCGGGCTATGTTTGGAAATCGAAATTAAATTATATACATATATATAAGTCGATGAAACTCTAAACACGAAAACCTCGTGTGGCGATTGTATGAACGTGTTTGTGAGCATGAATCTATTATATATATATATATATGCGTATGTATAAGGATCTGACAATGGTAGTACATGTATTGCAATTGTCAAAAGGTTTAAGTATGTGGGTAACGTTATAACTGTTTCAACTCATTAATCTTATAAGGTATAAATATGAAGGGTTGTATGTGTGCCTCACAAATAAATGATTGCATAACTTTAATGTTTAAGTGTGTCAATTTCGGTGAGTCGAATCAGAATAAGGAAAGTTTCATGGGTAAAAGACTTTTGTACAAATGTTTGAAAATTATGATTCTGTAAGTTTATGTTAGTTCCTTGTTTCATTATTTATTATCTTGAACATAATTTTTTAAATGGAGATAATTCTCATTAACTTATTATCAATTAAAAGAAAGTTTGAGAAAAATATGGTACAAAATGAAAAAATAACCATAGAAAAAAAACTAAATAGTAGTAATAATAATAATAATAATAATAATAATAATAATAATAATAATAATAATAATAATAATAATAATAATAATAATAAAGAAAAAGGAAAAGTTATGAGACCTTAAGAGGCACTAAGACACCCCCACCATATCTAATTGAGTAAGAGGTTTTAATCTATGATTTAAGGTTTGGATATTTTTGATAAGGTGTAAACATTAATAAAAAATATGTTGACACTATTATTAGAAACCTTAGATTACCAAATTTAATCATATGAAAAGCAATATAGCTTAGGGAACAAGAAAGAGTGATCCAAGTTTACCTAAACTCTAGATGGGTAAGACACCCCCACCATATCTAATTGAGTAAGAGGTTTTAATCTATGATTTAAGGTTTGGATATTTTTGATAAGGTGTAAACATTAATAAAAAATATGTTGACACTATTATTAGAAACCTTAGATTACCAAATTTAATCATATGAAAAGCAATATAGCTTAGGGAACAAGAAAGAGTGATCCAAGTTTACCTAAACTCTAGATGGGTTAATTGTTACTGATTATAGCTAGATGAGATCATAAAATTTTACTAACATTAATTTTTGTGACCAAGCAATGAGTTTTCATAAACTGATGTAATTTAACTTTTACCTAATTTGTAATATGGGATTCTATTGAAACTAGGTTTTTAAAATATTTAAAACATAACTCGATAATTTAGAAAATAATTTTTTTGTATTAAAAATTCCATAATAAAACCTTTCAAATACAAATATGATGACTTAGGGTTTCTTGTTATCTAAGTCCTAAAATTTTAAAATTTTATGTTTTTTATGTCCGTAATTAGGGTTTATAAAATTTAAAAGTAAATTTTCCAAAATTGGCAATATGAAGCAATAGAATAAGAATTGTCATGCTTGGAGGATGACATGTTGCATTAGTGTGTAATGATATGGGTGAAACTCGTGGTTTGCTTATACTATTAGGATGGGCTACACATGCGATGCATGTGCATGTGTAGTAGGTCCTAGCAAACCATAACTTAAGTATTTTCACATGTAGTTTTAATATTAGTACATTCCTGCTTTATTTAAATCATGCATCACACGAGTCTGAGCCCAAGACCAAAATATAAACTGCGTGGTTGTAATATAGGTTTATATGTTTATAGTTTACCTTTTAGGTTTAATGGAGGCATGCGTGTCATTGGTATTCCATCTTGTAATTTAATTTTAAAAGTAGAGTAGAATTAAATTAAATGTAAAACAGACGGACATGACACGAGGAAACCTAGAAGAGGTAGAAGAACCTATGGAGTACAGGGAAAGAGAAGATCTAGTGGGAGCATGAAGTAAAGAAGATCTCCCAATATTGTTCACATTTGAAAACCAATAGAAAGTTGAGCTAATCGACCAACCGGGTGATCCTGATGAACACCAAGAAAGCCGATCGACCTAGGGACTTAAACCTAAAGTAATTTTCAACTTTGGAACCCTCTAGAGTTTCTTCAACTAAGAAAAGTGAAAGAGGGGAAAACTAGTGATATTTTTTGCGTGTCAGTTTGTTATATGAATGCCTCGATGAGGTGATTCTATTTAATAGTTTATCAGACAAGATTAAGACCTTATTAAATTAACTAGTAATAATGTACTAATGAAACGCCCAGGTTTGTTTGTTTGTTTTTTGTTTTTTTTTTTTTAATCTTTAAATTGTATACATTGATAAAACTAGCGGAAGCGTATTTTCTACATCATATGGGCTTATTTCAAACGTCCCGTTAAAATACTAAACTTTACAAAAATACATAACGATGACTCTTTAAACTTGGTAAAGAAGCTTGTTCTTGATTTAGGGGCATTCCAAACTGATAACAAATGATGGAAATGAGAAGCTCGTTACCTAACCCCGAGCTACACCATTTTAACCCATTACGCCCCATTTAGCATGTACATGGTCTCATCTTGCATACCTACAAAAATATAAACTGAGAACGGTAAGTCTATAAGACTTAGTGAGATAACGAAGCATATTAAATCATAAACCGAACATAAGCATGATGTCGAATAAGTATATATAGTACTATTCGACTACATGAATCATAATATTAACTAACGCATAAGCATGACATCGATGATTAAATACATGATACACCATGTTACTGACCGAGTACATAAGTATACTGAGTGCATAACTGACTGCATAAATAAGCACATACTTATAGTATAATTGGCTGAGTACATAAGCACATACTAACTGAGTGCATAAGCACATATTGACTAAGTGCATAAGCACATACTGACTAAGTGCATAAGCACATACTAACTGAGTACTTATAGTACTATACTGGCTGTGTGCACAAGCGCATACTGAGTGAGTACTTATAGTACTATACTGGCTGTGTGCATAAGCACATACTGACTGAGTACTTATAGTACTATATTGGCTGAATACATAGCTGACGAGCCATATAAGCATGTTAATCATCCATATAGGATGTCTGAGTTCCAATTTTGGAACATTCACTATTCTAAGGCTCGATTCTCCACTAAGGAGGTCTAAGTTCCAACTTTATCGGAACACATGTGATCACATAAGCGACTATATCTCGATAGTACTAAATACATTGAGTAATGCATAAAGTACCATTCTAACTAATTGAGTGCATAAAGCACTTGGCACGCCTTGAAAACTGCATAAGCATATACCTAATAGAATTTGACATGCATATATATAAACGCATCGCATGCCAGAAGTGCATAAAGA
Source organism: Chrysanthemum lavandulifolium (assembly GCA_022545495.1). Lineage (NCBI taxonomy): Eukaryota > Viridiplantae > Streptophyta > Magnoliopsida > Asterales > Asteraceae > Chrysanthemum > Chrysanthemum lavandulifolium. Next base: position 204,086,650 of record CM040243.1, on the reverse strand, counting down.
ATTTTGCACACATTACTAAACACATATAACATTCATATATAATTTAAGGTTAAGCTAAATACTTACGCTTGACTATAATATGATACTAAGCTGGGCTAGAACTGAGACTAAGCTGAATATAGAAACTGAACAATAATATGGTTACGAGGTCAAACTAAGATATGATATTGAAATTGAATTAATTACTAAAATTGTACTATAACATAAACCAAGGCTGAGTTATAACTCGATACTACAGCTAAACTATAATATAAAGCTGAACTATAATATAAAGCAGAACTACTATAAACATAATGTTGAGACCAACTATAACATATAACTGAGTATGCGCTATAAATAATACTGAGGTTGACCACGACATACTACTTAGTAAAACCAATCGGGTCTACTTAATACTGAATATTGCTAAACAGGTCAGCATGACGATGAATATGACCAAACAGGTCAACATGATACTTAATATGACCCAGCATATCAACATGATAGTTAATATGACCAAACGGGTCAACATGATACTTAATATGACAAAACTGGTCAACTTGATGCTTAATATGACCAAACGGGTCAATTGGGGTCAACTTAATGCTTAATATGACCAACGGGTCAACTTGATACTCAATATGACTAGACATGTCAACTTGGGTCAACTTAATGCTTAATATGACCAACGGGTCAACTTGATACTTAATATGACCAAACATGTCAACATAATACTTAATATGATCAAACGGGTCAACATGATACTAATATGACCACACGGGTCAACATGATACTAATATGACCACACAGGTCAACATGATACTAATATGACCTCACGGGTCAACATGATACTTATATGACCACACGGGTCAACATGATACTTAATATGGCCAAACATGTCAACATAATATTTAATATAACCCAACGGGTCAACATGATACTAATATGACCACAGGGGTCAACATGATACTTATATGACCATACGGGTCAACATGATACTTAATATGACCAAAGAGGTCAACATGATAATTAATATGACCCAACGGGTTAACATGATACTAATATGACCACACAGGTCAACATGATACATAACTTGCATAGTACTTGATATATGGCAAGGCATATATATATATATACATACTAAACATGCTTAATCTACTAAACATGTTAACTGAAATCCGTTACTCACCTGGGCCGTATAATGCGAGATGAATGATTCTGAATATGCCTCGAACACCTATATCATGATAGATGTACATGTATAATGTTAACACATAACAACTAGGCATGTAACATATTGGATTTCACATACACATCAAACCATAACCATAAGTAGGCGTATAAGATGAGTTTTAGAGAGAAAGTTAGAGGTTTAGGGAACTTTAGTGAGAGAAAGAAAAATCTTATTATGAGCTCCAACTCTACCTTGGAAGGTAGAGAGTATTTATAGTCATTACATAAATCGCCACCTATCGGGCCGTGGATCGGGCATACGGTGGGTAAAGACCCGTCCGTCCTCCACGGTGTTACTTAACTAAATACTACTTAACAATTAAATAACTACGACTACGAGCTTTTAACGGATACATATACTTGAGGTGACCGACACTTTAATACCGGATTTTCTAAATCCTAACAATCTCCCCTAAGGAGGTCACCTCAAACACACATTACAATTACATAGAATACAAACAGATATTACATTGAAATTGTTCTTGGATTCTTGTTCATGTTCTTTGTTCGTAGCTCGTAGTCTTTGATACTTTATTATTGCATGTTTGAATAATCTGAGTGGAGGTCTTTAATCGATCCACGTGATACGAGTTTTGAGCCGACTTTGAGATCATCACCACAAGAAATCTCGACTCATCCATTGTGGTGTTGTGACATTTGGACCGACATGCTCACATTCGGATCATGATATATTCTTATCGAGTAGCGGAAGCTTTCGTTGATTCATGATATTGGCGCAAAGATAGCGAAGCATGGAGTGATAATATCGAGTCATTGATGCACTAATCATGATTTCTTTGGAAATGAATGTGTTGTGTGAGCATGCGGCTATGGATTGACCGCTCCATTCGATCACCGCAAACGTAGAGTGTTCCCTGCATAAAACAATTAGCAATAAAGCACACAAGAGTGTCTTTGATCACTTTTGTTGAATTGAGGTACACGCCCACGGTTCCCGTTGATCAAGACAAGTATCGCTGTGATCGGTATAATTCAAGAATTTCCTTGATGTGGTTTCGCGGTTGTTCTAGCCGTTCTCAAACCGAACGTCTCAAAGAAGACAACACGGAGTGAGTGAACCAATAATTGAGATTCACCGATTGATGAAAAGAGATTTGAAAAACAATCGTGTATCGCTCAATAGAAATTGTTTTTGCAATACAACGAAGGTTTTAATGAAAATCAATTATCAATCATAAACACCTTTTGATTTGAAATATTTGTACACGATCGATGTGCTAGAGAAAGGAGTTTTAAGCACAACGACCGGTTTTCAAAGGTATCCGTCAATCCATATCTCGAACCGTGATTGATTCAAAAGATTGAATCGCCCCATTGTTTCGTTCGGTTGTCACATGGTCGATCTATTGAAAAGATCTCACATGCCACCTACCAGAGCTTGTTTGATGTTGGCTCCAGAAGGCTTTCCATCTTCATTGTGAATATTTTACATATCACTCGGATGTTCTGGCAATACCACAAGGATAATGCGTAGGACTCATAAGATATAATCTCTCTTTCCACATTGTGTGAAACAGAGAGTCTTCATTGAAAGTGTCCTAAAGAGATTTATTGATGATCTCGTGGCTCTAGACTCAATTGTGCATATTTGGTTCCTATGCCGGAGACTAGGGAGAGGGTCTCCTTCTTCAATATCAACAATCTCTAAGAGAAAGTCGATAGATAATGTCGGTTCCCCGTGAGAATGAAACAAGTCCTTTTAAGAGGAACTTGAGTGGTTTGGAAAGTTGAAGTGCGGTGCGTCCTTTGGGTCCATGACGTCTTGTCTTCAATACCGATGTTACCTTGGTAACCACCAAGAGCATATGAATTGAACCCGTTTTCGCCCTAAGGTTGAATAAATGGAGGGCTATTTGTTTTCACCCTTTTTTCTCATTCAATTCTTTTCATTCTTCAACCCTTCATTGCTTACCGAGACTTCATAACTAGAACCTTGTTGGGTTTATTCCAAGACTAGCTCGGCCTCATCCGCACTCTTCCCATATCTCACTTTTCTCCTTTTTCAATATACCTAAGGACTTCTACACTAACTAGTGGATTGTCCTCGGTAGATCCCTCCGGTTCGGCGGATCATGGACCTCAACCTAACCTTATCATCCTTATATCACCATGCATAAAGTAAAGTTGGTCGGTCTTTTGATATAGTTCTTCCGCCTTGAAACCAATTGAAAACCATTTGAAAATCAATCAAGATACTTGTGATATAAAATCAAAGTATTTTGTATCTTAATTGTTTTGATATTTTAGAAATGCTCCCCTCAACATATGCATCAAATTCAAAATTGTTTAGCACATGGAGGCAAGAGATCTTTGAAATCGTTAGATTAAGAATGAAAGGTCCAATCTTTTGATTAACATTTTCTAAAATGATCATCATCACTTCCCAATCAATTTGAGTAGATAAAACATTTTGAGGAAGGATGAGGTTTTCAAAGTTTGCTCCCCTCAATATGTGCCTCAAGTTTGAAAGAGTTTTGCACATATTAGAGGAACCCGCACTTAGAGACAATTCAATCACGTTTCAATAATTTAAGGTTTAAAGTAGATGCTCCCCTCAACATGTGCATGGAAAATTTGAAATCGTTTGTCACATGCGGGAGGAAAACTTGCTAAACACTTATGAACCCATTTATCGAATTATCGGTTTAAATCCAATTTAAATCACAAATTCTCCCCGATCACAATTATCAAATCATTTGAGATTTGTGATCTCGGTAGATTTAAATTGATTTTGAAAGCTTTTAAGGAGAATTGTGACCTGATTATGAAAAATGTTTTAACTGATAAGGATCGGATTTTGAGACTTTAAACTCCATAGATTAAACATGCATGATTATCTTTTGAAAACAATTGTATGACAAATAACCTTTTGATTTAATTGAAATCATTCTCCCCCTCAATCAATGACATAAGTTGTTGATTGAGAGATAGATATTTTAACAGAAGTTAAGTCCAGATGATTTACAAAAATAGAGTACGAGTTATTTTTCAAAGCAATTAGTTTTCATTAGATTGAAAGCGATTGTTTATAGAATCAGAGCATGAGATTTGAAAAAGCAAGATAAAGCATGGCTCTGTTCTTTCTTTGAAAAGCGGGTTACTGCCTGAAATGACAATAAACCATTTTTTTTTCTCTTTTTATTTTTTTTTTTTTTTTTTTTTTTTAAAGAAAATTCGAACAACATCTAAAGTCCCGTGTCATTCTTTGAATGACAAGATCAAGACCGTAGATATTTATCGAATCGAGAAAAACATGACAAAATGACAATATTTTTTGAAGATTTTTCAATTTTTCAAATTTTTATGGATTTTGAAAGTTTTATATTTTTCTATTTGATTTTTGAAGGTTTTATAATTTTGTATTTTGTTTTTCGAATAAATATTTACAAGAGATAGATGAAGAAAACCTTTTACTCCTCTTCTTCCTCTTGAAGACGTTTGAGTGTTTCCGGTTGTAGGCTCTTAAGACCAAGTCGTGGAAGTATAAACTCAAAACGTTCTCTAGGAAGAGCTTTGGTGAAGATGTCTGCTAACTGGTATTCTGACTTCACAAAATAAAGTTCCACCACACCGTTTTCCACTTGCTCCCGGATGAAATGATGTCGAATGTCGATGTGCTTTGCTCTTGAGTGTTGAACGTTGTTGCATGAGAGAGCAATAGCACTTTTATTATCACAGTACAGAGGGATTTTGTTGAATTCAAAGCCATAGTCAGATAATTGGGATCTCATCCATAGGATTTGAGCACAACAAGATGACATGGCTATGTATTCACCTCTGTAGAGGAAATAGAAGTACTCATTTGCTTCTTTGAAGACCACTCACAAGCTTATCACCCAAAACCGAGCACCTCCGCACGTACTCGACGAGTATCTTGACATCCCGCATGATCAAGATCTCGCATAGGTCGTTAGTGACATACCGGTGTCCTTGGTACCAAAGTCCCATATTGATGGTTCCTTGGAGATACCGAAGACCCGCTTAACCGCTTCAAGGTGCTTTTAGTAGGCTTAGCACGGTATCTAGCACACATGCAAACAATGAACAAGATGTCGGTCTACTAGTCGTGAGGTACATCGGGATCCAATCATACTACGATATTTCGTTTGGTCTACCATGATCCCCGAGTGATCCTCATCTAGTTTAGTACGTTCAATCATGGGAGTGTCAACAGGTCACTAGAATCAAATCCAAATTTCTTTAAAATCTCATTTGCATATTTAGATTGATTTATAAAAATGCCTCCGGACTTTGTGAAATTTGTAGACCCAAGAAAATGACATTTGTCCCATCATTGACATTTGAACTTTAGAACCCATTTCATTTGAAAACGGTCACACTCATTGGGGTCAGTCGAGGCAAAGATGATATCATCAACATAAATTTGAACGTGAATTAAATGTTTGCCTGACTTTCTGGTGAACAATGTAGGATCAACTGCTCCTTTGCTGAATCCAGTAGATAGAAGAAACTTTGATAGTGTATCATACCATGCTCTAGGAGCTTGCTTTAAACCATAAAGGGCCTTTTTCAAGCGATAAACATGAGTAGGATGCTCTGGATTCACAAAACCCTCTGGCTGGCTGACATAAACCACTTCTTTCAGATCTCCATTAAGAAAGGTTGTTTTCACATCCATCTGATAGACAACCATGTTCTTGCTAGCAGCATTAGCCAAGAAGATTCTGATAGCCTCGATACGAGCAACTGGAGCAAAAGATTCCTCAAAGTCAATACCTTCTTCTTGACGATAACCTTTAGCCACTAACCTAGCCTTATTTTTCAACACATCACCATGCTCATCAAGCTTCACTTTGAAGATCCACTTTAGAGCAATGATCATAGCACAGTCTGGAGCAGGTACTAATTCCCATACATCTAATCGATCAAACTCATGAATTTCTTCTTGCATGGCATTGAACCAGCTGTCTTCATTCATCGCAGTTTTAGCATCTTTAGGTTCGATCTTAGAGAGTATGGAATTGAAGAAGCACCATAAGGCATCAGTAGCAAGTTGTTTACGAGTGGATACAGGACGAGAAGGGTTTCCAATGATGTTGTCCAATGGGTGATCATGTGTCCATTTTCTAAGGTGTTCATGTGGTAGTTGTTGTGGAACCAAGTAGCAGAGTCGATGTCTCTCGAAGAAGATGGTTCGATGATGATTCAGAGCAAATATGTTTTCAAATGGAGCATCTTCGGGAGTAGCAAAGGGATTAACTTCATCATTGATGCGAAACAATTCCATGATGTACATTTGAAGATTGATGATTTGTTGATGAGACAGAGTGATCGCAGAGGCGCTTCTTGACTTAGTGATATTGAGGCGAAGGATTGACTTCATTCATGTGGATATGAGCGACCTCTGTTGTTGGAATTGATGATCATTAGCACTTGGCTCATAGTGTTCATCAAACATCGGATCAAACAATTTCTTCAAATCATCTTCAGATGGAGGTACATATGGAGTTGCTTGAGAGGAGTTTGGTACAAGGGATGAACCAATGGGACTATTTTGATGTGCGGTCCGAAGCTGGATTGTTCAGAGCCATTTGACCGGTCAGCTCATCGAACGTAACGTGAATTGTTTCCATGATATTTCGGGTTCTCTTGTTGTAGATTCTGTAACCCTTCTTGTTTGGTGCATAACCAACAAAAATTCCAATATCTGCCTTTGCTCTTAATTTACCTAGGTCTTGACCGTCATTCGTTGGATAGCACAAAGCACCAAACACACGAAGGTAGGAGAGATCAGGTTTTCGTTTATGAACAAGTTCATATGGAGTTTTTCCATGAGAGGTATGAATAAGGGAACGATTTTGGGTGTAGCAAGCAGTGGCAATGGCTTCAGCCCATAGAAACATTGGAACCTTTGAATAAATTAGCATTGTTCTTGCGGCTTCCACAAGAGTTCGATTTCGTCTTTCAACTACACCGTTCTGTTGAGGAGTTCGTGGAACACTTCTTTGATGACTGATTCCAACACTTTCATAAAAGCGAATTAAGTCTTTGTTAACAAACTCGTGCCATTGTGCATTCGAACAATTCGATCGTATTGTTGAGTCGAACTCAAGTTGTTTGATTAGTTTGATGATGACATCCGAGTTTCATCCTTTGTCCTCAAAAACTTTACCCAAGTAAATCGAGAGTAGTCATCAACAACTACTAGAATGTATTTCTTCCCATTTATCGTTTGCACTCTCATTGGTCCGCATGGATCCATATGAAGGGTATGAAGAACTTCCATTATCGAATTTGTGGGTTTTGGTTTGTGGGCATATTTCGTGCTTTTACCCAATTGGCAAGTCGAACAAAGATGATCTTTTCATATTTTAACTGGGTAAGCCTCGACAAGATCCTTTCGGAAAGGTTATTAATGGTGCCAAGTTCAAGTGATTGAGACGACGATGCCATAACCATGATTTTGTTTTAGAAGCCTTTGACAACAAGCAGATTGGAGAAGACTTCATCATGTCTTCGATAGAGATGGTGTATAGGTTAGAACCACGAGTACCTCTTAATAATTCCACACCATCAAGTTCTCTAACGAAGCAAGTATGTTTTCTAAAGGCCACCTCTAGATCGGAATCACGAATTGACCAACAGAGAACAAATTATGACCAAGACCTTCCACATAATATACCCGGAGATTACACTTTTCCGACAACATAATCACCATAACCCATAATTGCTCCAAAATGGTCGTTCCCGAATCTAACGGTCCGATGAATTTACTCACGAAGTTCATGAGCGCGACGGTCTCCAAATATATGCTTGGAACAACTGAGTCCGGTACCACGTAACGATTTGAACGATCTGCAGTTGAACACAGACAAGAATGGATAACTGGATAATTGGGATCCCCATGAAAGAATGGGTTCCATTTGGTTAGTAACAGTGATTGGAACACCCACATCAGAAATAGAAGCAATGGAATCATCAGAAATAGATGCAGTGCTAGTATCCATATTTGACCTATTCAAAGTATGTTCACTTCTTAAGGGAATAGTTCTACCAGTAGGCATCCATTTTCTAGTGGGCATTGTCTGATTAACCTTATAGCCAAGAGGTATCCATTGATAACCTATCTTTCTAAATGTTCTTCCTGTGGGTTTCCACTGTTTTCTAGCTTTCTTACGTCTTTGCCTTTTAGCCTTCTTAGCATGATTTTTTGCATTAACAATTTTAATTGGGCCATTTATAGCATTAGACAACCCATTCACAACACATTCATGATTAGTACCAGAAATCAAGCATTCATTACATGTTTTGCACGTTGTAGCGTAATCGAATTAATTACAAGACGCTTATAGCTAATACTAGAATCAACACGATTCATTTTATTCAACTCAAACATAGTGTTCCTAGGGTGATCTTCTACTCTTTTCCAATGCACATTCTTAGCTTGCAAGGTCCTATCATTCCTTGTATTGCCTTGAGACTTTGACCGCTCGCTTTAATGTCACCGATTACTCTGTAGAGGAATGGGAACATTAGTTGGTTTTGCTACTTTTGCATTTCTGTTTAGATGTCTATTTGGGATCGAACTACTTGAAGGTATACTAGAGTTCACATTCATAACATTGGGCATTGAATGAGTTGTATACTTGGCACTAGGCATAGAACAAGGTATCAAGGGATTGACTTGTTCACCTAAGGTTTTAGGGCATATAGTAATTAAGCATTCTAGAAGTTCTTGAGATCGTTTGACATATAGGCATGCATGGCCAATTGTGTTATCAAGTGGTTTCTCTAACTTATCCTCTTCTACAATCTCACGGAGACATTCTAGGCTGTCCTTAAGGTATGAGAAATATGTTTGAACAGCAAGTTTGTTATTCCTAAGATGAGGAGGAACATATTTCACGACAAAGCATATTTATTACAACCATGCACCTTTGATGCACCATTCTCCCATTGGTCATTGGCATTTTCCTTTACCCGACTCTTGATTCTCAATTTCCTTTTGCAACGAAGTTATTTGTTCATTATTTTTGTTACGAGTGACTTTTATTGACTCAAATAACTCATTGAAATGACGTTTAACCTTTTCATTTTCTTCTAGAAAACTCTCATTTTCCTTTTGTAAAGCATTAACCAAGTTTTGAAGATGAAAGTTTTGAGAATTCGAGAATCTAAAGGAGGAGGCATTTGGGAGCCGGTCACATTGTTCATTTCACCCTTTAATTGAGAAATTTGGGCTTTCAACTTTCGATCGTGTTACAATGAGCTCGAATCATTCATCACGTTTGTTAATTTCAAAAGCGCATCAAATTCGGAACATCCAAGGATGTCTTGATATTTGAGGTTTTAACATTTTCTTTGAGATGTTGATATTTTAATTGCAAAGCAAGATGCTCAACTTCTAATTTAGAAAAATGTTTTACCAAATTATCATGATCATCCTGTTCAATTTTATCACTTAGTTTAGAGTTAGTTTTTCAAGCTCAATGACACGATCATGGGAGACTTTCAAAGCAACAGATAATTCATGAAATTGAGAAGCATTAATGGAACAATTAGTAGCAATATAAAACACATCTTGAGAAATACAATCGAAATAAGATTCTCATTTAAGGTATGCAAGTTCTTCCTCTCAATCTCATTATATTTTAATGCTCGCTCATAGTCACTAACCTCAACTATCATTGCATCAAATTCCTTTTCCATTCCTTTAATATCTGAATCTATCCCTTTTAAGACTCTCAAATTGATCTTTTAGTTGTTTAAAGAAAGGCATGACCTCGGTTAGATAGCATTCTTTTGTTTGCTCAAAACCCTTTCCCTTCAAGAATCCCAGTGGGTGTGATCCTTTTCTTACAAGTTTTCTCAAAATCGACAAATAGTTGAAAAATAACATATTGGTGATTAAGGTCTTGCTCTTAGTGGCAATAGTTCTAGGAACTAAATGCATTGGTGTATTTGGAGGATACACATCAGTCGCAGCATTTTCCTAAGGGAGGGTTTGTTTCAACAAGATTTTCACTTTTGCTTATCTAAGTCCTTTTTCCGAAAACTTGTTCGGTGTTAACAACGTTTGAGGCTTAAATTTGTTTAAGGAGATCCAGTTTTCCTTCTTGTAATCATGGGGTTTGATCATTATGTTATTCTTTTTACATTCAGGATCTTCTAGCTTCTTATTCATTTTCTCCCTAGATGCATCATCTAATTTTCTATCTTCCTCAGTGCACTCAACGCAACTAGGTTTCTGTCTAGGTTTAAGAATCTCATTGCCATCATAGATTACATTATGGGCAGCTCTAGCCTTTTTAACAACCTCTGGATTTGGTTCCTCAACAAGGGGAGTACTATGCTTATCACTCAAAACTCTGTGCTTAGTGATTAAGTGAGCAGTATGAATGGTATTTCCTTGTACGTACAACTTATTTTCAAGCTTGTTTTTCAAGGTTTTTAGATTAGAAAAATCATTCAAAAGTTTTGATTCCTTAGCACCTGAATTCTTGCTTAAGCATTTTAACATTTTCTTGAAGTTCTTGTTTTGCTTAGCGCTTTAGAAAGCTTTTCTTGTAAGGAGTTTAACTCTTGTTTTAATACTTCTTCTCTAAACTTACTTTTTCTAATAGTTGTACGCATTTGGTCATCCATTTCCGCTCACGAGTGGTTAACTCAAACTTAGCTCGTTGTTCATAAATAGCAACACGTTCTTTATAGGCATTAAGTTCGAGATAACAGAATCATCGAGGGCACATGCGGTGTATTCATCAAAAGCATAGTCATCATTGATCGCATAAGATACATCACTTGGTACAATCTCACTTTCACTTTGTTTCACATATTGATCATATGGGACAACATTGATATTACCCATATTTTCAATATCGACTCAATAATTACATTGATTGTACTTTGTCATGTATCTTTTGCTCATCAACTTCATCGTATAGTTTTAGTACCTCGTAAATGATTTTGTCTTTGGATGGACCAGCTTGTGGTGATGAAGAGACTTTAGAAGGGACCATTGGAGAAATGCTAGCCATGAAAATTGTTTGTGCAAGAGGTTCATCATCAACGCCGAGTCGTATGCATCACAATCACGACTTGAAAGGCATTCGATGATTGTGGCCTATCTCTGAATTGGTTGCTCATCCACATCTCGCATCATATGTCTTGGCATTTCCTCAAGAAGAAACAACAATTCCTCTTCATCCAAAGTCGCACCATTATCCCGAGCTTGCACAAGCAACATCTTATCCTCAAGTACTCGGCATTTCGAGGCGTTTTGGTGATGTGCAGTTCCTTGCAATATGTCCTCACCACCACAGTTGTAACACTTGATCGGCTTTGCTTGTCCTTGATTTCCATTCCTTCCCTATTTCGATTTGCCACATATCCTCTACCAACTCCACCTCTTCCTTGTTCATACCGCCTTTCTTGAACCTGGTTGTACCATAACCTTCCCATCTCGAAAGTGGCTTGATTGTGTGGATTAGATGTTGCTCGAGGTTGTTGTTGTGTGTGGAGAGAGTTCATGTTTTGACCGATCATGAGAGCCGTTGATTAATGAAGTTTCCATGTGCATCAAGTGTTCCTTGTTTGAACATTGGATCGGGAATGAGTTTGTGATTACCATTACCCATGGGTATGACTTGAGATGCTTTGGTTGTGATTCCAATGTTTGAGTAGAAGGCGGTTGAATCATTTGATGAGCTTGTCTCTCCTCGGTTGGTTTTGAACCGATCAAGAATCCTTTTTCAAACATAGCATGTCTCTCATTCGAAGAAGGAAGGCATAGAGTTGCTCATAGTTTGTATTCTTCAATCCTTTGGTTAGCTTCACGAGGTGACAAACTTGTGCCATTCGGGATTCATGTTGTTCACAAACTTTGAGTTCAATTGAATGTTTGGCATAGTCATTCGATGTTCCTCATATCATTAACAAGCTTGTGGAATCTCACGTAATACTCATAGACACTCTCATCCGGTTTCATCTTGAAGTGCTCAAATTCATCATAGAGTTGTGATTCTCTGTCTTCCATAGTTAATTCGAACCGAAAGAAGCATCTTGACATTATCCCACACCGCCTTGGCTTCGTGTTGTGATTGATTAGCTTGTAGATATCTTTTGGAAGACCTTGAAGTATGATGTTAGAAGCCCCGATATCAAGATCGAATCTCTTTTCTCCTTATCATCGAGCTCATCATATGTCTTTGGTCCGTCTATTCCATAGATCATTGTTCCATCTGCATTTGTATCAATTAAGTCTCTTGTAGTCTCAATCGATAAGGTCCTTCATCAATCGATTTGAGAATGTTGACCCCATTTTCCTTTCCAAGACAAGACAATCGATTCTTTGAGCCCAAGAGTCGTAGTCGGTTTTGTCAAGCATGGGTGGACGAGTATCCGAACCATTGCTTGAACATCCTCGGCAAGATGGAGATGATTGTAGGTACGTTGGTAGACATGTTTAAAGATTACACGGATTTTATAACTCAATGATTAAACCGGAAATAGATTCTTTCACGGATTTTACTAAATCAAGAGAAAACCGACACAAACAAAAGTCAACCAAGTCGCTAAGAATCCTTGAATCAAGTCGCTAAAACCAAGTTGCTAAGACAAGTCGCTAAGTTCCAAATCGCTATGAATTTTGACAAGAAGTCGCTATGCACCAAGTCGCTAAGAAATCAAGTCGCTAAATAGCAACTCGCCATTGGTCCAAATCGCTAGCACCAAATCGCTAAGAAACTTAAGAACAAGTCGCTATCAAAATTGAAAGCAAGTCGCTACCTTACCAAGTCGCTACCGTAGTGGAGAATCCACTAACTGTCATTGTTTGTCGGCTTGTCTCTAAAGGCAAGTCGCTAGTACCAAATCGCCACCAAGCAACACTACAACTCGCTAATTTTTTCTCAAGCAAGTCGCTAACAAGAAAGTTACACCGAGAGCCAAGTCGCTAACATGAAAAACTTCCAAAACACACTTTTCAATTCAAAACAAGCTCAACCACGTTGATTCAAGCTTACCAAAACAAAACCCAAGCACATACAATGATCCTAAACACAAAAGTACACCCAAAATTCAAACTTTAACACTAGAGATGAACCAAATGATGCAAAACCACTAAACTTTTTCAAACTCAAAACCATCTAAAACCACTAGAAATCCAAAGATATGTAAGAGATGATCTAACCATGGCTCTTGATACCATTTGTAACATATTGGATTTCACAAACACATCATATCATTAACACAAGAGGCGTACAAGATGAGTTTTAGAGAGAGAAAGTTAGAGGTTTAGGGAACTTTAGTGAGAGAAAGAATTGGAAGGTAGAGAGTATTTATAGTCATTACATAAATCGCCACCTATCAGGCTGTGGATCAGGCATACAGTGGGTAAAGACCCGTTCGTCTTCCACGGTGTTACTTAACTAAATACTACTTAACAATAAATAACTACGACTACGAGCTTTCTAACGGATACATATACTTGAGGTGACCGAAACTTTAATACCGGATTTTCTAAATCCTAACATGGGACTTTTCTATTCAATCCACTAAAATAATAGATATATCCGTTACTACTTTATTTAAAAATCGGGATGTTACATTGTAACACCCTAGGCAAAGAGGGTGATTGTAACACCTTAGGCAAATACCACATCGACAGAGGCCTGGAGAGATGCTGGTATATAAGAATAACATTCGCCTTAATAGACACAACGCGTTTTGTGGTCCACTGCGAGTAGGGTTCACAAGGAACTACGCAGTTAAGCGTGCTCGTGTGAGAGTAGCACTGGTATAGGTGACCTACCGGGAAGTCTCACACGAGGGCCACAAAAGCAAAGCCGTGAGCCACAAGGGCAAAGCGGACAATATTGTGTAACAGTAGGCGAGATGTTACAACTAAATTTACCATTAAATCAATTCTCTCTCACCCTTATATTTATTATACACGTAACAAAAATTACTTCAACTTCTGACGTAGCTATGTGACCCATTAAACCTTAATTACCAGACATGATTCACTTAACTATATTTATCTGTGCACAAAATCATTCAAATCCCATAATATAAATGGACGGTTAACTTTCTACCTAGTGTTGGCCAGTCAACAACCTTTTTCTTTGTCCATCTTTTGTTAATTGCTTTACTAGTTTTACTCAATTGACTTCACTATCTTGTCTCTATGACCTCACTTTTTTGTCTTTTTATTTTGGTTTTTAACCTTTACATGCACACTTCCCTTCACCCACATCTCTACCACAATATACTAGAAGCACACAAAAGTCATTTCGCACATACTATAATTTATAACTATATGTAACTCCATTGTTTTCTAAACCATGCTTAATCTGCAAAATATATTCAAGTTTCATACTTAAGATTGGTTTGCATTGATCCCATCGTGTATCGGGATCAAATGACGGATAAAACACTATGCTCTTTTGACCTAGTATCAACAAATTGGTCATCAGTGTCATCCACTTCTAAAACAAACCTTCCATTTAAGTTCAACATATGATTGTCGGTATGACCTACAGAGTTCCCCTTCCTAACTAGCTTTTTATGACATGGATCATCAGTGGTATTCCTAGATATTATACCTTATCCTCTCCATGATTCTGAAATTAAAGTATATAAGTTACATCATTTAGCGGGTCATCCTTAATAATATCATTAAATGACTTACTATATGTCGATTCTTCATGAAAATTGACTTCATCATGAATCATATGCATCACATCGTAACCAAAATGTTCAGTATACATATCTATTTTAGAATCATTATCATAACATGCTTTTACAAATGCCACTTTTAAGACACATGGTAAGAGTTACACCATGTATGTTGTGATACATCATTGTTGGGAAACAAAAATAATTAACCCTTCGATATAAAAGAACTTAGTATAAGTTATACCTTAAAATTCACGTCGTCTATGACCCTAAATCACTATTTAAGTATTGTATGGGGTTTGAAATGAAGACGTTGTAATAGTGGACGTTAACGGTAAACATAACCAACTATTATTTAAACTTACAAAATTAGGGGTTTGTATTGAGAAACTAAGTGCATGTTTGTTTGAGGTATTTGGTTTCAAAGATTTAAAACAAGAACAAAATGCCATGTTTGTTATGAGTATATGGTCTTTAAAACAACGACTCATACCCGAATATGATGGGATGTACAAAACTACCCACGTAAACCAGGTTAGAGATAAAAACTCTAACATTTTATTATTTTTATAATTCTCAGCCACATGTTTAATTAATTTATTACGTCATCTCTATTTTTTTATTTAAAAAATGTATTTTATGTAATGATTAACTCTTAATACATATGTATATTTTAAATAATAATATTTTTTCCTTTCTAGTTCTTTCCTTTCAAACCTACATCAAATCCAAATTTAATTCCAAATATAAACTCACCTACAAACTGAATGCACCCTAAAGGTTTATCAAAACGAGGACTAATTAATGACACAAAATTAAAGAAACTCGTATTTGTGAATGTAAAATACACTTACATTCAACACAAATACGTGATTAGTACGGATGAATTGTTAGAAATGTGTAAGACTACTCTCAGCAATCACATCACTTCATCTTCCACTTCAGCGCCACATTAACTTTCTCTTTTCCCTTACCCCTTCTTACTTTTCACTCACAATAATCACCACTTCATCATCTTTCATTAAAATACTTACTTTTATTTAAACATACCCAAACTAAATATCACATACACACTCACAGACCAAATAATAAATAATAATAACACATAAGGGGCTCACAAACCAAATAATAAATAATAATAACACATAAGGGGCCCACACTTTCACATTTCCATATGTAGTGAAGGTTCACCGTTTGTCCTTCTTGGTTTCCTCTTGCCGCGTGAACACCATCCTACCAACAAGGTTGCAGTGTGAGGTGGTGCCTTGCCGGCCTTGCTGGCACTAGTCTAGGAGAGGGAAATAATAAAAAGAGTAAATGTGAGCTAGTAGTAGCTTTGACTATTTAGAAAAAAGTTAATGGAAACCTCCCGGGTAGCTACTTACCAATATTGTACATAAAAATAGTTGAAACTAAGCTCTAAATAATCATAATGAGATTAATATTTGTAGGTTATACGCAATAAATTATATATGTAATTTGTAAATATAGAGAGTATGTACTTGTTTTACCTTAAATTATCTAGCTTTTACGAGTATCTTCCAACTATGTTGTATATAAATTGGGAGGTGATCGATTTGCATACTTTCTTAATTGATTAACACACTTTTGATTAGAGTATTTTGACATTTATACTCTCACAAAGTGAAAATGTGTAAAAGTAATATGAGGATATAAATGTCAAGACACTCTAATTTAAAGTGTGCCAATCAATTTTAAAAGTATGCAAATCCTTTCATATAAATTCAATCATCGTAAATTGTAACAGTTTATCACTTAATGCGAATCACATGATTCCACAACTAACTAATTTCATATATGAGCAGTCATTCGTACAATTACCCTCGATATGATAGAACAAAACCAAATGCAGCTCGGATCAAATACATTTATGATGATCAGTTTGGATATTTAAAACTACTTGGTCCATTGGTAGTCTACACAAATTAAAGGGCATGTTACCTGCTTGTCTAGGACATATCTAGCTATCTACCCAAATCTGATAGTATTTGTTACTACACCAAGCACATATATGCGCGTACACCCAGAAACCAAACACACACCAACGTACTCAGGTCAAATGATGTTTTTGACCTTTGCATGTTCCCTGGCCCTATGTCTTTTTTATATCTTCTATAGATTCATAGATAAAAGAAGAAGCCAATCATGTTACATCTTGCATTATGAGTGTTTCAAACCGTCTGATGACCGGAAACTCTCCATAGAGTTTTCGGTCCAGATGATATTGCAATGTCAGAACTTGGGTCTCGAAGAGCATAGGTTTCTACTACGAGCTATTGTTAGCTCTGGAATCGGTGAAGATACATACGGCCCAAAATGTTTCTTCACAAAAAGTGGAACAAACGCTAGACTCAGTGATTGTCAATTTGAAATGGATGAGTTTTATATCGAAACCCTAGACAGGCTTTTCAGCAAAACTAGGGTTTCTCCGCAAGATATTGACATACTAGTTGTCAATGTCTCTGTGATGACCTTAGTGCCATCACGACGTCTCGTATCATCAATCATTACAAAATGAGAGATGATATTAAATCTTTAACATCTCAGGAATGGGATGTAGTGCAAGTTTGATCTCTATTAATCTTGTTCAAAATTTGTTCAAATCTAATAGAAACAAATTGGCTCTTGTATTAACTTCAGAGGCAATCTCACCTAATTGGTACAACGGAAATGAGAAATCAATGATTCTCACCAACTGCTTGTTCCGATGTGGGGGTTCCTCAATCCTCTTAACCAACAAACCAGCTCTAAGAAAACAAGCGATGTTTAAATTGAAGTGTTTAGTTCGAACCCATTTGGGATCAAGTGATGAAGCTCACACATGTTGCCAGCAACAAGAAGATAGTAAAGGCAATGTAGGGTTTTTCCTAGGGAAAACCTTACCGAAAACAGCAACACGAGCTCTAACCGAAAACTTAAGAAGTATAGCACCGAAGATATTGCCTTTTAGTGCAATCTTTCGTTACGTTTTGCAAGTAAATATCCAAAAATTTCGTGCTAAATATTTGCATAATACGCCTAAAAAGAGGGTTAATATGAACTTTAAGTCAGGTGTAGACCACTTTTGCTTGCACCCCGGTGGGAAGGCAGTGATAGAAGGTGTAAAACGAAGTTTAGTGTTAACTGATGATGATGTGGAGCCATCAAGGATGACACTACATAGATTTGGGAACACATCTGCGAGTAGCTTGTGGTATGTTTTAGCGTATATGGAGGCAAAGAAGAGACTGAGGAAGGGAGATCGGGTTTTGATGATTGGGTTCGGATCAGGGTTCAAATGTAATAGTTGTATGTGGGAGGTTTTAAGAGATTTGGATGATACGAATGTTTGGGAGGATTGTGTTGACAAATTTCCACCAAATCTCCCAATTTATCCTTCATCAAGAAACATGAATGGTTTTTAGTTGGTTGATAATTGTTGGTATGTCATATCTTTGTTATGGTTATGGTTATGTTTCGTTAGTCTTGTTGATCAAATCCATCTTGATTACACGTGTTTGATTTATTTGCATCTAATGGTGTAATTAATTTTAGTCAATATGGATCATACTATTCTTGTATGCATGAATTTCGAGTATAATAAAATTTCACTGTTTGGAAAATGGAAATAGAGCTTTTAAAGTTTCATTGAATTGTTTAGCAGTTTTATTGATTTTAACTATTAAACGTCATAGCTACTTTCAATTGACTGTAGAGTCACTTGTACTGTAGATTGTTGTATGTAATGTAGACAGAATAGTCTATATAAATTTATTACTATAGTCTCTGTAAATTGTTTGACTATAATTTATCTTTTGATTTAATTTGCTATAACTCCTTTTAGATCTATGATAAAAGTTGTTTTATTATATATCTGAGTTTTATTTGACACTTGTAGTTAGAAAAATTTACGATTATTAGTTAGAAAAATAATTACACATTCATTACACATTCATTGTGTTTTTTCTTTCTGTTTTCTTTCTTTGCATTAAAAATAAATGTAGTGGTCAAGTACAAGGTTTGTGTATATATGTTTTCAAGTACAAGGTTTGTGTAAATATGTTTTGAACTACCATGGTTAGACAAAAACTCGATATATCTGTTACTTCTATCAATTACTATATAATGGGCATATCTCCAATTTTAAATTAAAGGACCACTAGCTACACCTTAAAAGGGGTTGATATGGTTCTGATTTTAGTCCAATTCTATAAATTGAAGTTTGAAAATGTTACATAACTTACACTTTGATATCTTCAAAAGGTTAGATTGAAATCAACGCACGTCTGGTGATTACAAAAGCGGACGAAAAAGAATTGAAGGGCAATTTAACAGGTCATGAAGGAGATGACAGAAATTGGGTCATTTGCACTCTTTTGTGCAAATCTAGTTTCTTCCAATCTTTTATTCAAATCTAGTTTCTTCCAATCTTTTCTTCTTACTCGCTACTTTCTTGCTCAAGATAGGATGCCTAGAGTTTTTGATACTTGCAAAGATAGTATAATCTCAACTAAATATTAAAAGATAGCTGGTGAGCCAAACAAAGTGGTTCAAAAGTATATAAGAAATCATACAGGGGGTGAGCCAAATAAAGTGGTTCAAAAGTACATGAGTAAGCATATAGGGGACAGTCGGTATGAATGAAAATATGAATGTAGAACTTTCTGTAGTATTTTGTCCATCTTACACATTTGCTTTCCGTGTGCATGCATATTACGATGGGTTTGCTAACTTGAGTGCGTTTGTGTAAGTTTCCCTTTTCCAGCAATGAGAAACAATATTTATGACATTTATCAAAGATCTCTATAATTTTAATCGATTGGTTTGCTGACTTGAGGGGGTTTGTGTAAGCTAGTTTCCCTTCTCTAGAAATAAATAATCACCAAACATGTAGTTTCAAATTGTTCTATGCCCCATTGAACATCATTGAAGGCTTGAATGTTAAACTCTTGAATCATATCAGTTTAGTCCTATTTGAGCCAATGAACTACACGTAGATGTGATTATATATTGGTCATTAACCCTAATGCCAACGGATCAAAATATTACACTTTTAGAACTTAACTACAACAATTTGGTGAGAAGGTTAAATGTAGCCCATGACATAATCAACTGTTCACAACCAGTGAAGGAACTAAGGTGGGTCTTGAAGGCTTGATCATTAAATGTAAGGGTGTAACATGTGGACTACACAGTCTACATCCGTGAAGTAGTGAAAATATTGAAGGAATCTTTAGACATCTCAACCAATTTGTGTGAACATGATGTACCTATATCTCAATTGTAAAGTGCAATTACCAGTTGACAAGCTAATAGCAAGGGGCGATGGAGAGATGACGTATATTTCTATCGGTGTTAATTTTTATTTTTGTGTAAGGTGTCCATGTAAAAGCATTACCAGAAGGTTATGCTTTTGTTAGTAGTTTTGTTTTAATTTGGTGCCTTGTGTTGTGGTGCCCAAAATTAATACAAGGCTTTTGGTGGCTTCACATTGTAAATTATTATCATCATAAATGTGCAACAACATAAATATAAGTTTTGCAGCTTACACTGAAGTGAAGCGTGGACACACAATCCTCGTTAGATCTACATTCATGACACACAAACACTCACAACTCTCAAAACCTTTGGACTTAATTCAAAACGAGTCAAACAACCAATAAAACTCAAAACTGACTTAATCCAATACCTAAGTAAGTCGGAGTCCTTTTTCTCTTTCTAAACTTTAGTATAAAATTATTTTTCCCGATTAAGGGATTATAACAATTTACGTATGGTATGTAAATCGGTTTAGAGATGAGAAAGGGATGATTTTGTTGTTTTGTTTCTCGTGTAGAACGGTAAGGACCCGATGAGATTGATATAGATAAAGAAGCTCAGGTAACACTTAAACAAAAACCATGTTGCACTGCTGTGAGACAATATTTTCCAAAGTGTGTGAAAACTTATGTGATAGTGTGTGTTGTCCTCTTTTTATAAAGAGGCTTGTAGGGTTTAGAGATAAATCCTTGTGGGGTGATCAACGGCTGCTATAGAGGCAAATGTTAATCATCCGAGAGTAGATAAGGAGGACATATTTCATTCTTCCTTTAGCTCGTAGTGGTGCTTGTCATGCGTCCCCGCTAGTGCCAGTTGGCGAGCAGTAACTTTGTCTTTACTCAGTCAGGCCTGAGAGGTCTTTCGAGCTCTACTTGGGCTGCGATTTAAGTCGGGCCTTCATCAGTGTTGATTGGGCCTTGGTGACGGGCTTGATTCGAGCGTGTGATTAATGAGCTTGGGCCATTAATATTGATACACTATCAAGCCCCCCACCCCACCCCTTAGTTTAGTATTAGATCATGCATTTATGATGTGATGCTGGACTTTTTGTACCTGAGTCCCCCCGGTCCGTGCATGTGCTACGAGGGTTCGCCACATGCCTTTTATTGCCAAGCTGATGGTCACATTTGTCTTTTGCGATAATGACTAGATGAGGGCTTTTCACCTCAATAAGGTTTGTAAGCTGAGTTGGGAAATGTGTGTACTCCATGTTTTCATAGAGAATTGTAGGAATATCCTGCTTCAGATTTATTCGCTAGCTTTGGAATTTGACGCGTCTTTAATTATTGCCTTTGAGACTGTAGACGGTGTCATCCTGACATTTATTGAGCAGTGTATATAACGCGTCCCCTCGACTGTACCTGTCGTGTGTGTTGACATCAGCTGTACTCACACCTTGTAGGGTGTTTGTCACGCGCTTTATTAAATGTGCTATGACCCAGTAGGCGTTTGCTAAGTGTAACTCGCTGATTCGTTTTCTTTGCCTATAAACAGGGCTAGAAAGGTTGGGAAGTTATAACTTGAAACAATTTAGAGCCTCTTTTCTCCTATTTTCCCACATCATTCCCAAACCCAAAAAACTTCTTTCAAGAAGGGTATTTTTCGTAGGATTTTCATTGTGTTATTTACGAACATTTTGTCTTTCTTCGGGTTTTCTGGTGTGAGATAATGAGTAGTCGTTTTGATGGCCAAGAAATTTGTGGTCTGGGATCCTTTACCCATGTATAGGGTTGGATATGGGGACACTTGCTCCTCTTTCATCTTTGTCTAACATTGCCATTTTGTGGGTGTATGTTGATCATGTTGGAGTTTTGCAAGTGATTGTCAAGATAGAAGGCGTGGAGGGTCTTGTATCGGACTTTCTTTCATCCATTAAGTCCTATCAGGGTGATTGGCCATCCTAATGAGAAACTTAAATTTTACACGATATGTAAGAGTAATGCTATACTGCCCGATGATGATTGGGTGATAGTTGTGGCTTGTCATGGCAGGTGTGGACCCTTGCACTGAGGTTCTTGGCAAGTGAAGAAATTTCAATTGGTATGTGCCATAGCCTGCCATTCTATCACGACGGCGAGAGAAGGGCTGCTTTTTTTCGTTGGTACAGGCTATGCGGATTCCAGGTGACAAGGTATGTTCCTTACTCGTTCGTAAGGGATCGACCCCGTGCTTGGGCAATCCTATCCAGGAAGTGGCATGCCACTTTTTCCTTGCTTTCTATTTCCTTGTTGCCCCTGTTGGGTTCTACTTATGTTCTCGATTGAAGAGAAACATGTTTGCGGTGGACTGCTGTTATCTCCAGAACGGGGCTCGTTGTGGGAGGGTCTGGAATTACTCTGGAGCTCTTGGGTTTGTCCATTGACTAGGCTCCCCCCTCCCTCTTGAGTCTGATGTTTTCAGATTGTATTAGCTACTGTGGGATTTGTTAGCCGGTTGTTTGTAATCAATGATGTATCAAGATTGTTTTGTACCAAGCATGTATAGTCATGGGTTTTGTAATAGTGTGGTTTGCCCTGATTTTATAATGAAATTAACTATTCTTCAATTTAGTATTTTGCATTTACCAGGTTTTTGTACGCCTGGATTTTTAGTTAGGATGTTGGAACCCTGAACTCTTAATGAAATTAGCGTTCAAGCCAATTTATTGTATGTTTGTTACCAGGCTCGTGTAGACCTGGGTTTTTAGTTTGGATGTTGTGACCCTAAACTCTTAGTAAAATTAGCTTGTCTAACCAATTTACTATATGCATTGTTATTCTCATGTTTAGTGATCAGTTAAACATGAAGAATATTTATCATGTAAAGTTTGTTTAACTTTAAAACGATAACGAGTATGTGGAAAACTAGAAGGGGGTTTAATAGTTTTACTGATTTTAATTTAAATTTCAAAGATTTAGATTTGATCTTATGTGAATTCGTATGGAACAGTAAGTAAAGTAAATAATGAAAGCAAGTAAAGTAAAGGATAGAAAGTAGCGACACAAGTGATTTATAGTGGTTCGGCTACAAGGACACCTTCTTGCCCTACTCCACTCCCCAAGTTCCCTACTCGAGAGTTCAAGCACTATGTCAACACGCTCCTTCAACACGGTGGAGAAGCCTCACAATGTCGCTTACACTTTTTCCGGTACAAAGCTAAATACCGAGTTCTTTCACGAGGCAGAACCAAGCCTTTACACAACAACTATGTGAAATATGAATTACAAGATCTTGCTAGAGAAATCTTGTGGATGGACAAATCAATCAAGGACCCTTTGCTTGGATGACTTGTAGTATAGCGATCTCGCCTTTGAGGAGGACCTATATGAGAATCACAACAAAGATAGAAGAACTCTGGAATGATCAAATGATTAGAGGTTAGGAGAGTGAGGTAATATATGAGAGAGTTGTAATAAGAATGGTGAGTAACAATGAAGAAATGGCTCACTATTTATAGGCACAAAAAGCCTTTTGTCCCACGGTTCCCGTGGATCCTCACTTGGGGATCCGCCAAGATCTAAAACTAGGATCGGCGATGCAGGTTATACCAGTCCGGATTTTGGGTTGCAAACCGGGTTATGTGTTATGGGTATGAGCCTTGGGTCATGGACTTTGGGTCATGGGTACCCAACACGATACAATGTATCTAGACAATGGGTCATGGGTCATGGGTCTTGGGTCATGGGTCTTGGGTCATGGGTCATGGACATTGGGTCATGGGTCATGGGTAATACCCAACATGATTTCATGCATGATGTCATGCAATGGGTCATCGGTTATGGATTAGCTCCATGGGTATAGGTCATGGGTCTTGGATATTACCCATCCTACTACATAAACTATTAAAACAAATAAATTATTACAACATTTTATGTGAATAACCAAATGTAAATACTTTACAAAAATAACATGTGTTCTTATAATTTTACTTATGATAACTTTATATTTGTTATCAACAAAAAATAACCAGATCGCCAAATATGAATAAACGTTTTTACAGTTTATTTGTATTAGCAATCTCCCCTTTTTTGTTGATGACAAAACATAACGTTATGATGAGTAAAACTTAAGATTAGGTGTACCTTTTGAAAGTAAGTTTTTACTTTTTCTCCCTTTTTTTGTCGAAACAAAAAGTAAGCCTAGTGAAGAAATAAATTGTGGAATAAAAATAAGTATGATCCATAAAGCACTAGCTCCCCCTTGACGGTAGCTCCCCCTAGAATTGGGCTTCAAGTGAGAAAAATATAATACCTACAAAAAAATGTTAGTAGTAACATGTAATAAAATCTTGTATAAGACGAGAAACAAGATAGAAAGCCAAGGTACGTAAACAAAGCCTTGTAATAAAATAACGAAATGTAGTGGTATATATGCCACATACAAATATATAAATAAGAACAAGGATTGTTCTTTAAAATGACTCAAAAAGAGAAAAAAATAGAGAAAATATTATTATCATTCCTTTCATGCTTGCATATGGGTTAATTATGGAATTTTTGGTGAGTGATAATGTTGATGCGATCAATGATATGGTTGAGTATGAACCGCATCTCGTCCCTTATTTCCATTGCCAAGTCCCTAGTGGATTGACAATGTTCGCAAGAGAGATGGTGAGGGAGGTGTTGGTGGATGGTTTCTGGGTAGCTTTGATTTGTGGAGTGCGGAATAGGTGGTGGAAATGTTGGAAAATATGGATCAAAGTCCATGATGTTGGTGAGTGGTGGTGGATAAGAACCTAGATGTTCTTGTAAGGTGATGGGAGGTAGAGGTGGTGATGTTTCAAGTTCTTTGTAGAATGTATTTGGGGATGTTGGAGGTGTGTAAAAAACTAGTTCTTTTGGGTTTAAGTTGGAGGCTAGTTGGGTAGTTTTTGATGGTTGAAATGCAGCGGGTGGTGGACTAGACACGGGTAGTGGAATTGTTTTTAGAGCCTTAAGGAGTTTCGCCAGGGTCATTTGGGTGTCAAGTTGAGACTTGTTAGGTGAATGTGGTGATGAACTTATGGGAGATGATGGAGGTGCTACAATGTAGTCATTTGGTGGAGTTGGTGATGGGCGTTTTGACAAAAGTTTCGCTAAGCAACAAGGCCGGATGCTAATCCGTGCGGTTCTCCTAGATTTGGCTGGTGGTGGTACTACGGAAGGTGGTAGGATGAAATTTTGGATTTTTTGAAAAATGTAAGATATAGGATTTCACAAACACATCAAACCAAATCCATATGGGGCGTACACTATGTTTAGAGAGAGAAAGTTCTAGAGAGAGAAAGGGAAGAGAGTTGGGAACTATGTGAAACAAAGAAAAATGCTATTGAAGCTCAAACCCTCTACCTTGGGAGGTAGTGGGTGTTTATAGTGTCTTACAATAAACGCCACCTACGGGCTGTGGATCAGGCATACAGTGGGTAAAGAGTCGTCCGTCCTCCACGGTGTTACTTAACTAACTACTTATTAACATAACTTGACTACGTCTACGAGCTTTCTAACGAATACATATACTTGAGGTGACCGATACTTTAATGACTGAATTTTCTAATTCCTAACAATCTCCCCCTAAGGGAGGTCACCTCAAATTACAGAATACAAACAGATATTACATTAAGATAGTTCTTGGATTCTTGTTTAAGTTCATTGATCCGTAGCTCGTAGTCTTTGATTCTTCATGTTTTGCATGTTTGGATAATTCAAGTGGAGGTCTTTAAGCGATCCACGTGATGATGAGTTTTGAGCCGACTTTGAGATCATCATCTTGCATAAATCTCGACTCTTCCATTGTAGTGTTGACATTATGTGATGTTGTGACGGTGGACCGACATGCTCACATTTTGGATCATGATTTCTTCTTATCGAGTAGCGGAAGCTTTAGTTGATTCATGATATTTGCGACATAGAGAGCGAAGCATGGAGTGAGAATATCGAGACATTGATGCACTAATCATGATTTCTTTAGAAATGAATGTGATGTGTGAGCATGCGGCTATAGATTGACCTCTCCATTACGATCGGTGACAAATGTTGGGTGTACACGCATGTGATTAGCAATAAAGCGCGAAAGTGTCTTTGATCACTTTCATTGAATTGAGGTACACGCCCACGGTTCCCGTTGATCGGTACAAGCACCGCTGTGATCGGTATAATTTCGAAGAACCCCCTTGACAGGGTTTCGCAGCTACTCTAGTTGTTCTCAAACCGGAACATCTCAAAGAAAACAACACGGAGTGAGTGAATCAGCGATGTAGGATCATAAATATTATGTTATGATGATTCGGGTGGTCTTGGATGATGGAAATACAAGTATGCCATGGTTTTAGAGAGAGAAAGAGAGTAGAGAGGGAATTCTAGAGAGATAAACAAAAGTGTAAAAGGTTAGATTAGAACTTCCAACCCTCTACCTTGGGAGGTAGAGGGTATTTATAGCTTACAACCTAAACAACCTCCTCGACGGCTGTGGATCGTGTATGGATCGGTAAAGACCCGTCCTTCATCCACGGTGTTACACTACGCTAAACTAAGCTAATAACTAACTAATAAACTGGTAAATAACGTAATGTCTACGAGCTAACTTATGATAGATAATAGTTGGGGTGACCGACTCTTCACAATGGAATTTCCAATTCCTAACAATCTCCCCCTAAGGGAGGTCACCCCATGATTTACATTTCAAATCCTAGCATTGTATTTTTGACTTTTGTTCTTGAGCTCGTAGACTTGAATTCTTCAAATTCTGCATCTTTGTGCTTTAGCAGTGACTCTTCATAGTCCGAGTGCTTTGTACTTTCAGTGGAGGTCTTTGAACTGATCCACATCTTTGATGATCTTCGAGATTTCTTTGAGATCATCAACCACAACAAATCTCTGGATCACCCTTTTTGTGTTGCCATCATGTGAAGTTGTGACTTTCGGACCGACATGCTCACACTTTCTGGATCATGACAAATTTTCATCAGAGTAGCGGAAACTTTACTCGTTCATGATATTTGCAAAGACTAAGCATAAGCATAGTATAAAATATCGATCCGGTTATGTAGATATGCACTAGTCATGATTTCTTCAATTAAGTGTGGATCTTTGTGAGCATGCGACTTTGGATTGACTTCTCAATTACGATAAGTCGCAATCGTCAAATGTACCGCAAACAACAGTTAGCAATAAACACACGAAAGTGTCTTTGATCACTTTTTGAATTGAGGTACACGCCCACGGTTCTCCGTTGATCGATACAAGCATCGCCTGTGATCGGTAGGATTCCTAAGAATCTCCTTGACGGGGTTTCGCAATTTGTTCTAGTTGTTCTCAAACCGAACGTCTCAAAGAAGACAACACGGAGTGAGTGAACCGGTAATTGAGATTCAGCGATTGATGAAAAATTGATTTGAAAACAATCGCGTATTGCTTAGAAGAAAGAGTTTTGCAATACGACGAAGGTTTTATGAGAAAGATCAATTTTCAATCAAAATACCTTTTGTATTTGAAGAGACACACATTCGATGTGCTAGAAAAGAAGATTTGCACATCGAACGGTTTTTCCAAAAGTATTTTTCAATCGAGATACTTTTGTGTTTGAAATATGAATACACATTCGATGTGCTAGAGAAAAGAAGAGATTTGCACATCGAACGGTTTTTTCAAAAGTATTCGTCAATTCATTTCCTGGACCAAGGTTGATTCACGAGTGAATCGCCCCATCGTTTCTGTCCAGTTGTCACAAGCTTGATCTTATGAAAGATCTCACATATCACCCACCAAGAGCTTGTTTGATGTTGGCTCCAGAAGGATTTCCATCTTCATTATGAATACTTTTACATATCACTCGGATGTTCTAGCAATACCACAAGGATAATGCGTAGGACTCTCAATATATACTTACTTTCCACATTGTGTGAAACAACAAGTCTTCATTAATTTTGTGTCCTAATGAGATATTGTGGATGATCTCTTAGCTCTAGACTCAATTGTGCACATTTGGTTTCCTATGCGGAGACTAGGAGAGGGTCTCCTTCTTCAATATCAACAATCTCTAAGAGAAAGTCGATAGATTATGTAGGTTCCCGTGAGAATGAAACAAGCCCTTTTAAGAGGAACTTGAGTAGCTTGGGAAGTTTAGTGCGGTCGTCCTTTGGGTCCATGACGTCTTGTCTTCAATACCGGCGTTACCTTAGTAACCACCAGTAACAAATAAATTGAACCCGGTTTCTGCCCTAAGGTTGAATTAATGGAGGGCTATTTCTTTTCACCCTTTTCACATTCATTTCTTTTTCATTATTCAACCCCTTCAGTGCTTACCAAAACTTCATAACTAGAACCTTGTTGGGTTTATTCCAGTTCTAGCTCTATCTCAGTCCGCACTCTTCCCATATCTCACTTTTCTCCTTTTTCATCATACCTAAGGACTCTACACTATTTAGTGGATTGTCCCTGGGTAGATCCCTCCGGCTCTGGCGGGATCGTGGGAACGAATACCTAACCTAACCATCCTTATAACACCATGCATAAAGTAAATTGGTCGGTCTTTTGGTATTGTTCAATCTTCCTTGAAACCAATTGAAAAATCATTTGGAAAATCAATCAAGGTACTTTTGATATAAAATCAAAACATTTTGTACCTTAACTGTTTTTGATCTTTTAGAAATGCTCCCCCTCAACATGTGCATATGATTATGAAATTGTTTAGCACATGGAGGCAAGAGTTCTTTAAAAATAATTTCTTTGATCACAATTTCCATGGAAAAACCATTTGATTTTCTTTGGTAAATTCTCCCCCTCAATATGTGCAATGGATATTTGAAAATCATTTTGCACATAGAGGCAAGAGGTTTTAGAAGTACTTTTCACAATTGCCAATAGAAACCATTCGCTCCCCCTCAATATGTTCATCGATATACGAAAGAGTTTGGCACATATTAGGGAGAGCTTGCACTTTGAATCAAAACGATCATCTTTATCAAATTTCATATTAAATCACAAATTCTCCCCCGATCAAAAATATCAAACCCTTTGAGATTTTGGATCCCAAGTGATTTAATTCATTTAGAAAATTTTGGGAAAGGCGTGGCAAGATTTAATTTTGAAAAATGATGATGAGGACCAATAATGACATTAAAGATTGTTAGTGTCGGTATGATAGTTTTTTGGAGATCTTTAAGTAAAATAAAACAATTTCACAATCAAACAAGAACAGAAAAAATTTCATTTTGAAAGATCTTGATTCTTAAAGAAAAATCATACTATGACATAACATTAAATCTTTAGATCACCACTTATTTTGTACAATCCGGACTTTTATAAAGAAATATTGTTTGAAAATAATTTATTTTAAATCACTCTCCCCCTCAATCGATGATCGTAGTCGATGATTGAGTGACTTATAGTTTTGATAAAATGAAGTCCGATGATTTTCAAAATTTAGTCCAGTTTATTTTCAAAACCAATATTTTTACATTTTTCAATATTATTTGAAAATTGTTTAAACAAATGGTATAAAATTTCCTGCACAAAGATACGTTAGGTGGTTGAGAAGCTTATGTTGTTGCAGTAGGGCTTGGAAGAAAACCGTCTCACGATGCGGTGAGACTTCATACGTTGCATTTAATGCCAACATAGGTCAAATTAAGCTCCGTTTGTTCATTCGCTGACGAAGAAAACCATCTGCTGATGCATTGAGACCTCTTACGTTGCCTTTTTCCATGCCAACTCTCCATAGAAGTCCAATTAAGCTTCGTTTCTTCATTTGTCAACCCAAGATATAGTTACCCTTTCCTTTCGGCATCCAATCATCTTCAATTGTGGGATCCGGATCGGGAACATTCTTATATACCAATATACCTGCATTCGTTAGTGGACATACATACAGATATATGGTGGTCGATAACACCCAAACAACAATCAACTAATAAAAGTCAATCCAACATATCAATCATATCATAAAAGATATGGGAATAATGTGTTTATCAAACTTTAATCATCTAATCCTAACAATCATATCCTAGGTACCTAGTCCTTCAACGTAGGTTAACATCATTTTTCAGTAAAGCATTTAGGATAATTAGATAAGTCCGATAGATGATATAAATTTGAAAACATTCTCCCTGATAACGCTACACGCGTCGTTCGGGGTCAAAGGAACTTCCTTTTCTTCGAGCAAGTTTTATAACACCCTAGGTAGTGAACCTAATCGTTGTAGTGTAGTAATTAGGGTAAGCCACGGGTATTGATATCGTTCTCTAGGGAATAGGAATGCTAGTAGGGAGTTACTACGCTAAGGTTAAGGTTGAGGAAGATTATTTTTATCTTTTTATATTTTATGAAAATGGAAAGGTACGAATCTCGGGTATTGGATTTGGGGGTTGGTATTTCTACCGATTACTCTACTATTATCTAATTATCTAAACTAAGGTTGTGGGAGTCTATGTCTAATTAATGTGTGCTCGTATGATAGTTTAAAGATGTGTTTACTTAGTTTGTATTACTCCTTAATTATCTCCTATTGATGGTTGAGTGTCACGTCTTATTCCTAGTTGCGTTGTGTTTCTAAGTTGTAGGGTATCGTTTCTCCCAACTCTTTGAACTTACCAAAGGGTCTTGTCTACAAATCCACATAGAGATTATAGACTCCTACTCTAAGGCACTCTTCGGATGTTTTAGACTACAATCACTCGGGTAATCATACTCTAGGGTTCACAAAGATGAATCAAGCATTAAGTACACAACGAATGACCTATCGCATTACTAGATCATTAATCAACTAAGATAAGAAACAACCAATCAATATTCAATAATTAAGTTTCATACTACCTAAGCAAACACACAAATAAATTAGCGGACATGGAGAACATGCAAGCATACACACAAATAATCAAAGACATAATTGAATTAATGAAGCAAAGACTTATCTTGGTGTAAGATAGGGTTAAAACCCTAAAATCTTGTACAAGACACCTTAGGTTCGGTTTTAGGTTTTACTCCAAAGACTCTCCACACAAAAGACTGAAAAATTCGGATTCTATATATAAGATTACAATTGCGAGGCGTCACCTTATGTTTAGTGGCCGTCGTGTCGCCGCCATTAGGGTTTCGTCTTGGCACGTTAACCTTGCGACGGCGTCACCTTATGTCCGTGGCCGTCCTCTTGACCGGCGTCGTGCGGATCGCATCTAGGCCGTGCGAGTAGCGACGGCCTACTCTTTACACTAGGCGCCGTCTCTTGAAAACATGAGTTTTGAGTTCGACCGTCGCAACTTTCTCCGACGGCGTCGCAAATATCTCTGACGCGTCGCCTTCTACATTCGGTGACGTGAGTGTCATGATTTCGACTTTGGCCATTTTCTTCATATATTCGCGCTTTACGTCCAAATAAGTGCCATTCCAGCATTTTGCCTTCACGAGACCTAAAAAGTGAAAAGGAGCGATATTAAGCAATAACGGATACAAAGTGATCAAATAAGGACTTAAACGACCCTCAAAATGGTACCTTTTAAAACCTTATCAAATATCCCTACACTTGTTATTTGCTTGTCCTCAAGCAAATGTGCTTTTGCCAATTGATTTGTAAGTTAGGGGTCATTCAACATTAATTCAAAGCGGTCCACAACACATATAAGCCCATAAAAGTCATAACAAGCACGGAAATTACATACTAGCACCTCACATGGGGTGTTTGGATACTCACATCTCTCGGTGTATAAATGAAATATAACAATATAGGAAATGGAAGATAAACACTCATTAACCGGTCCTAGTACATAGATTACCATAGGCTTGAGAATAGATCAAACCTCCATCGCTTTGGCGTAAGCACCTAGGAAAGACTATCAAAGAGGTCTTTAAAGGGTTGTAATGTTAGGCTTACGGTAGGGAAATAAGGGTTTGGTGGGATAGGCTATTTAGTGGTGGTAAGTCAAAATCTTTATGTTAGCGCATATGAAGAATGGCGTTGCTAAGCCAAGACTCGACACTCTAAACTCTAGATAAGCTGAAATAAACAAACATAAATTAAAAGATAGATGTAGGATGGTAGCAGTATGTGTTTTTTTGTTTTTTTTTTTTTTTTTCACTCTATTTTTTTTTTTTTCTTTTTTTTTTTTTTTTTTTTTTTTTTTTTTTTTTTTTCATACACTTTTACTCTACCATCCTCTATGATAACATCAAAATACTAGGGTTTACAAGGACATCCCTACACTTGAGTTTTTATTACTCTAACACTAATTTGACCCGAATTGAAAAGATCAAAACACTTGGGGTACATTATTACGTAAACAAAGGGAATTTGAATTTAACGTTCCCTTCCGTCATTTCATAAACTTTAACTTTTCCCATGAATCCCAATCATCCCAAAGCGTATACAAAGGATATGACTCGACTTAGCAACTTATGCAAGCAACTAGATAATTGAACTAAGGGTTAAGGGTGATAACAAATATTTGCACTAAAAGTGAGTGCATAAGGGGTAGGCTAAGGCGATTTGGGTGTATATTTGGGGTGGGGTGTAAACAATGCTCTTCATTGATATTAGGGAAAACCGAAATATCACGAGAACCATGAAAAGGATAGGCTCGAGGGGTTAACTAGGGGTATCGTGTACTAAAGATGAGTACAACGCAAAGGGTGTGGGGAATTACTCAACCGATGTGGAAGAAGTAATTATATTACGGTGTCAAACAAGGGTTATCCTAATGCCTCTTATCATTTAGTTATTCCTAACTACACAAGTGTAGCCTCACTTGCGATCTCGAATGCATCACAAAACAAGTTCTAGAATCTAATATACTACCGGTTCTCACTCTAAGCATTAAAGATGAATGCTTTAATTCCTACTAATCTAAGGCGATCCTCACATTTTGGGTGGAATTTGGGTGGTAAAGGGTTTTGTGCTAGTCATATAACTTCCTATCCATGAGGCGCTTTTGTTAAGACTAATGGCCCACTCCTATGTGTCATGAAAAATTTTAAATTTGGTGCCAAAATTACTCTAACCGACATTTCTCATGGGTTATTACACAATCACAATTGGACAAAGCAAATAGTCAAGGATAAGCATAGTTTCAAAGTTCCGTTTTATTTTCCTCCCACACTTAAACCGAACATTGTCCCCAATGTTCCCGAAATATCAAAGTTATGATAAAGAAGGTAATTAAAAGCGAAGAAACTAATACTCCCCGATTAGCTCGGTAGGATCCGTGTAAAGTGGTGGTTAAATTCTTTTCAAGAAGAATTTATGCGTGAAAAACTCCTTCCAATCTTATGTAACTTCTTCTTGACAAACTAAAACGCACACTTGAAGAAAACAAAGCGAAACCTTCGCGTAAAATCGCGGTAATAATATATATAAGACTCGATTTAAACTAGGATATAATGCTTGTGGAATGAATGTTTACGAAATTTTAAGAAAATTAAGACACGGAAAATTCCAAAATTTATAAGTAGCTCGAAAGCGAGAAAAAGTAATCGATGTTTTACTCCTTCACGGCCGTCGGTTGCAATCTGACGCCGTCGGTTATCTGACAAAAAGCGGTGCGATTTTACGGAAAATTTACGGAAAATTTACATCTTTAGAATCGGAAAAATTTACGCAAAACATTCATTATGACTCGATACAAGCATTTGACTCGAACAAACAAACATATATATCTTTTAATTAATTGTTATTCTCATGTTTACGTTTCTTTTGAAAGCGTGTGTAATCCTCCTACACTTATCCCTTATGTAAAATACCTTTATATGTAATTAAGACGAGGTTAAAAACAAAATAAAGCATTTTTACAAATTTAAACATGAGGATAAACAATTAATAAAAGATATATGACACAAACAAGCAAACAATTAAGCATGGGTTGCCTCCCACGAAGCGCTTTTCTTTATTTAAGAGTCTTGTAGCTAGACTCGTAGTCGTGCTCCTACGTTTTCTCACTATCGCCCTCTTGACTCTTTGTTTTCCCTTCATCGAAAGGGTGTAGACGCTTTATGCTCACCGTGGATTCCTTGCCAATGCTGTCGATTATGGCTACGGTTTTATCTTTTAAATTGGTCTCCTTAACTGTGAAAGGCCCAAACCATCTTGGTTTGCTTCTTCCTCGTAATGCCCTTATCCGAGACCTATACAAGAGTACTTTTCTCCTTTATAAATTCCTTAGGGTCCTTTTGTACCTTAGGTAATGAGGTAGGATTGCTTCTTAACTTTTATCCGGTTTCCATAATGTCGCATACAATCCTTGAACCATAAAGTCTCTAAGCCTTTTTCCCGTCATTCTTCTTCTTCCTAACATTGTTATCCGGGGCTTTTCGATTTCCACGGTAATCATTTCCATGATCTTAAGAGGATATCGTGGGACGATGGGTATTCTAGCGTACCCCTTTCCGCTTTTGAGTATCATGATGCCTTCTCCGCATTTAATGGTTGCCTTGGCGGTGGCGGGAATGGCGTCCCAAGAATGAGAGTGCGTTTTCATCTTCCTCAACATCAATGATCACGAAATCCTTTGGATAAGCGATGTTAGCTACCTCAATTAGAACATCAACAGCGATTCCTACGGGATGGACATAAGTATGATTAGCTAGGGAAAGTCTAAGGTCGGTTTCTTTGGTTTCTCATTAGTTAGCTTATTATAGATTGACAATGGCATTATGTTCACATCGGTCCTAGATCGGCCAAGGCATTTATATTGTCCATGTCACCGATGCTAGCGGTATCACGAAATTCCACTGTGGTGTTTCGTTTTACGGTTAATGGTTTTTATGACCAACTCATACAGA
This sequence comes from Chrysanthemum lavandulifolium, assembly GCA_022545495.1. NCBI lineage: Eukaryota > Viridiplantae > Streptophyta > Magnoliopsida > Asterales > Asteraceae > Chrysanthemum > Chrysanthemum lavandulifolium. The sequence continues at coordinate 204,051,740 of CM040243.1, read as the reverse complement.
GGTTCCATAGGTAAAGCATCGTATTCTTCTTCCGTCATCTTTCCTTCAAGAGCATCCCTAAGAACTTCATTGTACCTAAAGTTGTTTACTTGGTTTGCAATGGTTTTCTTGTTAATTTCATGTAAGGTAGTATTTAATGGTCTCGGGTTCATCATTAGGCATGGACTCATCCTTCGTACTTTCCTCGGTATTCCACATCTCAACCCTTGCATTCTCGGGCATGATGGAAGCGGCGTTCTGAATGAAGTGGGAGGGCAATCATTGCTTCTTCGAGCACTTTTTGGGAGCCTTTGTTTTGGTAAATTCAATTACCAAATCCATCATTTCTTTCATTTTGCTTGCATTTCCTCTCTCGCCTATAAACCTCCTCTTCAAATTTGGCTAATCTCTCGGTGAGCTGCCATATACTCCTCATTTGATCTTTGAAGCTTGGTGAAAGTGGTATTGGGAAGTAGAGCAGCGCTTGCGGAATTTGGGTTTTGCTCGCGACTTGGAGATTCGAAAGAGGTGTGGAGTGGTTGGTGGAGTGGGCGGTTGACGATCTCGAGGAATTTGTCTGGATGCTCTTTTACGCCTTTCCATAAGATAATCAATTCCTCTCGATGGCACTCAATTGCTCTTGAGTGTATCGGAGATCGGGAGGAGTAGATATGGCATTAACTACGTTAATCGGAGTTTCGGAGTTTCACTCCAATCTTGAGGTTTTGATCGGTGAGCTCTCTATGATATCCCAAGATTGCTCTGCATTAAAGTCATTGAGTCTTCCACCGTGACTCGATCAATGGATCGTCGGTGGCGAAATCTGTATGATCATAGAAGATTTGGATTTGAAGCCAAAGATCAATGCCATGGTGTGGAAGTCTCACGGAGTAATTCCTTAAATCGAGTCCATGCTTTGTAAAGAGACTCACCTTGGAGCTGCTTGGAATGTCAAGATGTCTCGCCTAAGCTTAGTAGTTCTCCCGGTGGGAAAAATTGAGCAAGGAAGCGCGAAGTAAGATCATCCCAACTTGAGATGGAGCCGTGGGAAGTCGCTCAAGCCAATTACTAGCTTGGTCCCGTAGAGAATTGGAAGAGCCGCAGCGCGTGGTCTCCCAGTAGTAGCATCAAGGTCAATGGAATCGGCGATTTTGAGGAAATCCCTCGGATGTTGATTTGGATCTTGAACGAAGTCCATGGAATGCACATCCGTTTGCACCAACCGGATGGTGTCGGATCGCAGGGCCGTAGTTTGGGCTTGGTCGGGAAGCTCAATGGTGTTCCTATAGCCTAAGTGGCTTGGTCTTGAGTATTCACCAAGAGTACGGGCTCTTGGCGGGTCATTTGGTGGTATGTTGATGAATGGTAGTGGGTTATCACCTTCCATGATGAAAAGTGATGGAATTACTAACAAAGGTTACGAAGAGGGGATAGACTAGAGAAATCTAAAAATGAGAAAAAAAAAAAAAAAAAAATTTACTTGATAGGAATCAAGCAAAGAAACCTAAACGAGGTGGACTACTAACTAGCTATTCTATTCCCCGTGGCGCCAAAAACTTGATAACGCTACACGCGTCGTTCGGGGTCAAAGGAACTTCCTTTTCTTGAGCAAGTTTTATAACACCCTAGGTAGTGAACCTAATCGTTGTAGTGTAGTAATTAGGGTAAGCCACGGGTATTGATATCGTTCTCTGGGGAATAGGAATGCTAGTAGGGAGTTACTACGCTAAGGTTAAGGTTGAGGAAGATTATTTTTATCTTTTATATTTTATGAAAATGGAAAGGTACGAATCTCGGGTATTGGATTTGGGGGTTGGTATTTCTACCGATTACTCTACTATTATCTAATTATCTAAACTAAGGTTGTGGAGTCTATGTCTAATTAATGTGTGCTCGTATGATAGTTTAAAGATGTGTTTACTTAGTTTGTATTACTCCTTAATTATCTCCTATTGATGGTTGAGTGTCACGTCTTATTCCTAGTTGCGTTGTGTTTCTAAGTTGTAGGGTATCGTTTCTCCCTAACTCTTTGAACTTACCAAAGGGTCTTGTCTACAAATCCACATAGAGATTATAGACTCTACTCTAAGGCACTCTTCGGATGTTTTAGACTACAATCACTCGGGTAATCATACTCTAGGGTTCACAAAGATGAATCAAGCATTAAGTACACAACGAATGACCTATCGCATTACTAGATCATTAATCAACTAAGATAAGAAACAACCAATCAATATTCAATAATTAAGTTTCATACTACCTAAGCAAACACACAAATAAATTAGCGGGACATGGAGAACATGCAAGCATACACACAAATAATCAAAGACATAATTGAATTAATGAAGCAAAGACTTATCTTGGTGTAAGATAGGGTTAAAACCTAAAATCTTGTACAAGACACCTTAGGTTCGGTTTTAGGTTTTACTCAAAGACTCTCCACACAAAAGGCGAAAAATTGGATTCTATATATAAGATTACAATTGCGGGCGTCACCTTATGTTTAGTGACGCCGTCGTGTCGCCGCCATTGGGGTTTCGTCTTGGCCACGTTAACCTTGCGGCGGCGTCACCTTATGTCCGTGACGCCGTCCTCTTGACCGGCGTCGTGCGGATCGCATCTAGGCCGTCCCGAGTAGCGACGGCCTACTCTTTTACACTAGACGCCGTCTCTTGAAAACATGAGTTTTGAGTTCGACCGTCGCAACTTTCTCCGACGGCGTCGCAAATATCTCTGACGCGTCGCGCTTTCTACATTCAAATTTGTGAGTGTCATGATTTCGACTTTGGCCATTTTCTTCATATATTCGCGCCTTTACGTCCAAATAAGTGCCATTCCAGCATTTTGCCTTCACGAGACCTAAAAGTGAAAAGGGCGATATTAAGCAATAACGGATACAAAAGTGATCAAATAAGGACTTAAACGACCCTCAAAATGGTACCTTTTAAAACCTTATCATGAAGAACGGGTTGCTATCGTAAATAATAGCAAACCATAGTTTTAAGTATGGGTCACAACAAGTAACGCAAGCCATCATTTGAAGCCGGGTTACTGATCAAATAAGCGTAAGCCATTTTTGAAGCGCTGGTTACTGATCTGAAATAAGCGTAAGCCATTTGATTTGTGACATGTTTTGAAAAGGAATATTTACACCTTACGCTCGAACTTCATCTATGGTCCCGTGCCATTGTTGAATGACATTTCTAAGACCGCAGATGTTATCGATACTGAAGACATGTCTTAGAAAAATGTATTTTGGGGTATTTTCAAATTTCGATTTTATGGGTTTTGAAGGTTTATATTTTTCTATTTTTTTGTTGGTTTTATATTTTTCTATTTTGTTTTGATAAATATATACAGATAGAGTTGATGATATAGTTTAAGAAAATGATGATACGAGTACCGAGATAAGGATATCGAGCACCCGTTGTAGAAGATAGAAGTCATCATCCCTAAAACTTTCACCACCAAAGCTTCCGAGGCTCTTGCATTGAAGAAAGAAATTGAACCATCCGAAAGTGAGACTTTGCAGCTTCCCCAAACCGAAAATCCTTTAGATGAGCGATTCAAGCTCTATTTCAAGCTTGCCTTAGCGGTGCATGAAAAGCACACCATTATCATAAATCCACGCTCCTTTTAAGAACGATAATCGAGATTCTCCGTTCGGGTTATATCATCCAATAGAAGAACAGCAACGTTTCATCTCACGCTTAAATAACTCTTCTCAAATTCCTTTTCCATCAAGTCAAGGTCAGTCCATTCCAAAAGGTGTCACGAGACAACTTCCCAAGTAGATGAATTGATGCGGTCCTCCTAGACTAGAGCTCACGAACCCGAATACACATACCGAAGACAAAGAAACTTATACCATCAAGTAGCGATTAAGTACAATAGCCAAAGAATAACCCCGATGTATACTTTCTCTCCCTAAAGAAAGTGTATGAAGCTCAAGAACCAAGTACCGAATGCCCAAAGAGAGAATAACCGATAACATTGAAGAAGCGGTGAATCACCGATTATCTCTGCGGAGGACTATCTGCGGATTTCAACTCGAATAAGTGATTATATCTCCGAATCACCGATTAAGCACTCAAGTGAGACAATGGCCCCAAGTGTACACAATTCTCTCTCCACGATGATTGCGATAACATCGTAATCATCATACACTTGTGTACCTTTTTTATCTTGAAACTTTCTCTTACATCACTTCCCCGTCGTTGGAATAATAACACTAAACGCCATGAGTCAAACCTTGAGTTTCTCTGCGGTAATGACAATGATCTTCCCGGATATCTTCAATCACTTAGAAGTATTAAGCTCATCAAGATTACTCGTTTAGATCGTGTCTCCTTCCCCCTTCTGGTTTTGACACTTCGTAATCAAACAAAACATTATAAGCCCAAATACTTGAAATATGTTGAGAAGATCGCTTGAAGTCAATGTGAGAATCAACTTCTTTGAAGAATAGTGTGAGCAAATCTAATTGGGATTAAATCGACATTTCACTCTCCCCAATTAGTGTTCTCCCAAAGTCGACAATCTTTATGATGAATGTCCGGATTAAGAAGAAGTCTTTAGATTGTTAAATGCAACTCGTCTTTAGTCTTCTAACATGCAGAGAATTTAGAATGTGATGTAGACTCGACCTTCTTCAAGATTGTCCGGTTGGGGATTAGATAGTTAACATCTTCATCTCACCAAATCGCTCCAATTACCTTATATGTAGCAAATCTCCTTAACTAAAATCCTCCCAATCAAACAAGAATAGAAAGATGTTCATCAAAGAAATCAACCCAAAGAACTAGAAGCACTTTGTCATTTAATCATATCAGCCCATGAAGATGTCAACCAACGGCTCTTAGAAGAAACTCCATGTAGAAATGACCCGATAAGAAGAAGCTCGGTTCTTACATGAGTTTGGAGCCGTTTGACCATTTATTCTCAAAATCAATCAACCATGCAAGAAGCTCACACTTTTTTCCCCTCAAGAATTGCATACGGAGATGCCATTCTTGATTAAACAAGTGATTATCATCCAAATGTATTCTATTCACACTTCTCCCCAAAATTAGCACATGATGTCGCCATCTTCATTATATTGAGCAAGTGGAATAAGAGTAATTATCAGTAGTCCGGTTCACTTGATGACTGAAGCGCATGGAAAAAGCATGAAGCATGTTGATGAGAATGGTCATTAATGAGAAGATTTCTCTTCTTCCGAAGATAAAGCGCACTGACACGTACACTTTTCTTTTCTTTGAGGAACGAGGCTTGAACTGTAGTGTTCAAACGTCATAATGTTGAAGTACGAGGCCTGAACTGATGTGAACAGACGTCATTATCTCTCTCTTTTCAATCTCTCTTGGCAAAACTTGTAATCATCCCCATTATCATTCAGTAGGCTATTTGTCATGATAACTGATGGAGAAAACCCAATATGATGAATTTGACCCTGAAGTAAAACAACCCGAACTCGTGACTTAAACTTGCACATATGTAACAAAGAATGTGCCGATTTCCATTAGCATCTCTAAGTACTCTCTATGTACTCTATACTCTTCAACCAACCAACCATCAAGTATAAGACGACATTACCTCTTGAAAATCCACAACCGAATGTGACACCGAGCACTACAACGTAACTCCTTAAAGTGATAGTTATTTTGTGGTGGTAAGAGCCCAATTTCCCCAAGTGGTAAAAGAAAAGGAAAAATCACCCAACAATAACTAGATTTCCATGTCTTCGTTTTTTTGATAATAAGCTCGAACAAGGATCTTGAATAATCTTCATCCAACCATCCCCGATACCTTCAGATACTAAGTACACTTGCCCATGATATTTCACTTCAACCTCAAATAAATAATAGTGAATTAACCCCGTTGTCACATCTTCTGGTTAAAAGCTCAACTCTAGCCTCCTTTGACGCTTTAAGTGAACTCGATAAGTGGTTTCATCCCGACCATAGTTAGAAGCACATAACCCAGTAGAAACCATGTAATAACCAAACCGCCATGATGAATATCCAAACACATCCAATTCATGAAGTACACCCTTTTATCTCTTCTTCAAAGCGAAACCGTAGCACCAGACATCAAATAAGATCCCAAAGTACGCTTTCCTTTCTCCGTGATGGTTCCATCATTACGGATTTTACAACTCTATGGTTTAAACCGAGAAATAGTTTCTTCGCAGATTTTACAAAATCAAGAATAAACCTTAAGATAGATCCGAAATGCACTTTACAATTACCGGGATGTTTCCATTGTCACGGATTTTACAAGTCTATGATTTAAACCGAGAAATAGGTTCTTTCGGGATTTTACAAAATTAAGACAAAACCGTAAACACCATCGACTTGAATGAGTAATAACAACTTTGGTTTTGGTGAATATCTTTTTAGGGAACATGCGGTACATCAACGGTTCATCATTCAACATCAACAAGATCATCAACAATCCAATAAACACTTTGGTAAATACATCATTCTCGCATTCTATTGGCAATCAAAGAATAACATGGAGAAGTAAACCCGATATGCCAAACTTGATCATGAAGTAGAATTCCCGAATCTCATCATCACATCTCATAACTCTTAATAATTGGTCTCAAATCTCATCATAAATCAATTCTCATAAAATCCCAATCGTGAGACGCTCATCTTGACCCAATCATGGGAACGGCCCAAACTTGGTTACTTGTACAAATTAATGCCCAATCTATGAAAATCAGTCCAATCATCCAAGTCCATCGTCCAAATAAAACCTGTTTGATCCGTCGGTTCAATGCCAAATCAATAATATGGGTCAAGAACCTCGAACGCATTCAATAACACCAGCCGAGAACAACTATCCCATGTGAAACAAAAATCATTACCAAAATTACCGCACTTTCTCGAGAATTATTAGTACTTACGTATCAATATTATCACATAGCGGATATCTAGGTCCCAACAAAAACAACATCACAAAGTAATAGTTAACACTACAATCCAAGTTCACGACTCAACATATCCAAGAATAAATCCATTTGATCCACTAAACTCACGAGTCAGTATCTCAATATATCCCAACATCAATAGCTCAAATCCATATCCGTTAAACAAATTCATCACACGACTAGATCAAGCTCGGCCTTGAGATTTGCATGTTCGCCCCATTAGTACACTCGATCAAATTCAATCTTAATCACATATCTCGTACATACTCGGTCCAAGCATATCATGTGAACATCCAAATCCAATAACAATAAGTACCATACAAGGCCCATGTCAATGAGCAAACGATTGGCCCATTAAACCCAATATCCTTTACCCTAAAAATCGGGTATTAAAACACACTCTACTACACGTGAAACCCTAATTACCCTTATACTTCCCTAATACTTCTCACCAATATCTCTGCCCCCCTTTTTCAGAAAACACACCTAACCCTAATCACCAATCAGTAGCAGAACGCCTCCATATTTCACACCACACAAACAGATTCATACGCCACTTTCTCCCATTACATCGTTAACAAATCCAAACATAACACATCAATAAAATAAGCCCCTCAATATACCGATATACACAAAATCTCCTATCGACCCTCGCCATGTGGATGGCTCGAGGCTTAGATTCGCCATAGGGTTGGCTTGAAGATAGGACATGGCTTCACAATCATTGAAAAATTACGGTAGGTTTAAATTTGCTCTTATGTATCTTGTGTTTTAATTTTAACGACACATCAATGGATTATAACACTTTGTTATAAATCCGATTGACTAGTTTCGAAAATTAATAAAGCATATGCTTCCACAAAATAACGGATCGATGATATAACCTCTCTTGCGGATTCAATTTTGTTTCTTTGATCACACAATCACACAAGAGATGACTGAGATCTATCCAATAGTTATAAACATTAACCGAACTGAAGAGAAGATGAAATCGTATGGTTTTGTCTTTTCCTCATATTCTTTGGATATTATCATTTGAGCTCGGATTGATGATGGATTAAGTTGTGTGAATGATCAATAAGGGTCGAGTATTCCATGAGATACACACAAAAATTCTGAGACCAACTTCATTTTTCTTTAGTAGTCATATTAGCGATATCATAGATGAGATATGATTAAGACATGGTAGATAAAGATGTTTTGTGAATAGATTGGTGATGCTATGGTATTGTTGATGTTGTGATGTTGTTAATGGATGATGAGAACTGATGATGATGAAGTGATGATGATGAAGATTCTAAACTGCCTTTTATTCAAGATAGATCATTTGTAAATGTTGAAAGTTTAGATAATGGACTGTTGAAATTGTATAGTGATGAAGTTTGTGATGATATGTGATATGATGTTTGATGTTTGATGCTGAGATAATTCTTGATTTATGCTTGTTCTAGTTGTGATGATAGATGCATGTTCTCAAGTCACAAATCTGATTCTGGAATTGTCAAACCGCACCTTTCATTTTGTGTCAAAATTGCTTTTCTGTGACAAACCGCTTTAGATTTAGGATTAAGGACAAATCGCAGCAATTTGTTAAATAACAAATCGCATCATTTTTAAAACATGACAAATCGCCTAACATGATAGAGCACAAATCGCATAGTTTTTGGACACAAACCGCTTGATCAAATGGACACAAACCGCTTATAGGTTTGACTCAAAAGTCAAATCGCATGTTATTGAAACAGACAAACCGCATCTTAGATTCAATGAATCTGGACCATAACACAAACCACATCATAGAATAACCACAAACCGCAAACAAGAGTCTGACCATAAACTGCACATTTGAATCAGCAGATTCAACCAGAAACCAGATATTAGATAACCAGCAGACGCAAACGGATTCAAACAACATACAGACAGCATCTGCAACAAATCAAAACACCATACAAATCGCAACAGACATCATTAACAAACTATATATAAAATCAGTTTTCAAAAACGCATTAATGACACCCCAAACTGACTCGACATAACAAGAATTGTTATCAACATTCATTAAAAAACCATCCAAATTGTTAGCACCATAAAAACCGATTCTCAACATCTTAGAAAATCAAACAGTGTACACAACCGCAACAACAAACAAAGACAAACCACATATAAGAACCACATTAAAACCATTCGAATGAGACCCAAATCAACACAAACAACACAACCTAGGCTCTGATACCATTTGTAGGATCGTAAATATTGTGTTATGATGATTCGGGTGGTCTTGGATGATGGAAATACAAGTATGCCATGGTTTTAGAGAGAGAAAGAGAGTAGAGAGGGAATTCTAGAGAGATAAACAAAAGTGTAAAAGTTTAGATTAGAACTTCCAACCCTCTACCTTGGGAGGTAGAGGGTATTTATAGCTACAACCTAAACGACCTCTGACGGCACTGGATCGGTGTATACGATGGGTAAAGACCCGTCCTTCCTCCATGGTGTTACACTACGCTAAACTAAGCTAATAACTAACTAATAAACTGGTAAATAACGTAATGTCTACGAGCTAACTTATGCTAGATAATAGTTGGGGTGACCGACTCTTCACAATGGAATTTCCAATTCCTAACAAGCGAATTTGAGATTCACTGATTGTTGAAAAGAGATTTGACAAACAATCATGTATCGTTCAATATAAATTGTTTTTGCAATACAACGAAGGTTTTAATGAAAATCAATTATCAATCATAAACACCTTTTATTTTGAAATATTAATACGTACCGATGTGCTATAGAAAAGAGTTTTAAGCACAACGACCGGTTTTTCAAAGGTATCCGTCAATCCATATCCTGAACCAAGATTGATTCAAAATTTTGAATCGCCCCATTGTTTATGTTCAGTTGTCACATGGTTGATCTATTGGATAGATCTCACATGCCACCTACCAAGAGCTTGTTTGATGTTGGCTCTAGAAGGCTTTCCATCTTCATTGTAAATATGTTAGCATATCACTCAGATGTTCTGGCAATACCACAAGGATAATGCGTAGGACTCTTAAAATATATTCTCTCTTTCCACATTGTGTGAAACAGAGAGTCTTCATTGATTGTGTCCTTAATGAGACTTATTGATGATCTCGTGGATCTAGACTCAATTGTGCACATTTGGTTCTTATGCCGGAGACTAGGGAAAGGGTCTCCTTCTTCAATATCAACAATCTCTAAGAGAAAGTCAATAGATTATGTAGGTTCCCCGTGAGAGTGAAATAAGCCCTTTTAAGAGGAACTTGAGTAGCTTGGGAAGATGTAGTGCGGTCGTCCTTTGGGTTCATGACATCTTGTCTTCAATACCGGTGTTACCTAGGTAACGACCGTAGCATATGAATTGAACCGGTTTACGCCCTAAGGTTGAAATAATGGAGGCTATTTCTTTTCACCCTTTTCACATTTATTTCTTTTTCATTCTTCAACCTCTTCATTGCTTACCGAGACTTCATTACTAGAACCTTGTTGGGTTTATTCCATTTCTAGCTCTATCTCAGTCCGCACTCTTTCCATATCTCACTTTTCTCCTTTTTTTCATTATACCTAAGGACTTTACACTATCTAGTGGATTGTCCCTGGGTAGATCCCTCCGGCTCTGGCGGGATCGTGGGAACGAATACCTAACCTAACCATCCTTATATCACCATACATAAAGTAAAATTGGTCGGTCTTTTTGGTATTGTTCATCAGCCATTGGAACCAATTGAAAACTAATTGAAAAGTCAATCCAAGTACTTGTGATACATGATCAAAACATTTTGTACCAGAATTGTTTTTAATATTTTTAGAAAAAGCTCCCCCTCAACATGTGCAACGTATGTTTGAAATCGTTTTGGCACATGGAGGCAAGAGGACTTGAAAATCTCAGATTTACCGAACGAAATATTTGATTATTTGATCACCAACTTCTAAAAGATATCAACATCACTTTTCCGATCAAAATTAGTGATTTTCATACTTTGTTAAGATTTTTTTTTAGGAAAGGATGTGGTTTTCAAAAATTTGCTCCCCCTCAATATGTGCATCTGATTTTGAAATTGTTTAGCACATATTAGGGAAAAACTACACTTAGAGACAAATCAATCACGTTTCAATCTATTTTGGTTTGATATAAATGCTCCCCCTTAACATGTGCATGGAAAATTTGAAATCGTTTGGCACATGCAGGGAGGGGAGCTTGTTAATCACGTATAACACCATTTATCAAATTATCAGTTTAAATCCAAAATAAATCACAAATTCTCCCCCGATCACAATTTTCAAATCTTTTGAGATTTGAGATCTCTATTGATTTAAATTAAATTTTAAGAACTTTTGAGGAGAATAGTGACTTGCTTTTGAAGAAACATTTTAACTGATAAGGATCAGATTTTGAGACTTTAAACTCCATTGATCAATCATGCATAAATATCTTTTGAAAAACATAACAATAGCCAAGGTCTTGAACTATTTGTATAAAACATTGTTCATTTGATCGTCCAAAAGTAGACCTTGCTTGTTTAAGTGCCAATTGATTGAAAAATACACTTTTTGATTCGATTGAAATCATTCTCCCCTCAATCAATGACATAGGTTGTTGATTGAGAGATAGAGATTTTGACAAAGATAAGCCGGATGATTTTCAAGAATAGAGTCGAGGTATTTTCAAAGCAATTTTGTTTTCATAAGATGACAAATATTTTCGGAAGAATCATTAGACGGAAAAATATTTGGAAAGAAAACATTTGTCTTTTGGTGACAAACATTTGTTTTAAGAATCGAGCATGAGATTTGAAAAATAAGATTAAGCATGCTCTGTTCATTACTTTTAAAGCGGGTTCTTGCTGAAATGACAATAAACCACCATTTTTTCTCCGTCTCATTTTTTCTTCTTCTTATTTTTTTTTTATAAAGCAATTTATGTACATTCGAAGAACATCTAAAACCCGTGACATTCTTTGAATGTTAACACAAAGTCCGTAGATGATATCGAATAAAGAAAAACATGACAAAATAACAATATTTTTGGGATTTTCAAGGTTTTCTAATTTTATGGATTTTGAAATTTTGAAATTTTCTATTTTCTTTTGGGGTTTGAAATTTTTTTTTTTTTTTTAGAAAAATATATACAAGAGATAGATGAAGAAAACCATTTACTCCTCGTCTTCCTCTTGAAGACATTTGAGTGTTTCGGTTGTAGACTCTTTAGACCAAGTCGTGGAGGATAAACTCAAAACGTTCTCTAGGAAGAGCTTTGGTGAAGATGTACGCTAGCGGTATTCGGTTCCTACAAAATAGAGCTCTACCACACCTTTTCCACTTGTTCCCGAATGAAATGATGTCTAATGTCGATGTGCTTTGCTCTTGAATGTTGAGCGTTGTTGCACAAGAGAGCAATGGCACTTTTTATCACAATCTGAGAGGATTTTGTTGAATTCAAAGCCATAGTCGGATAATTGGGATCTCATCCATAGGATTTGAGCACAACAAGATGACATGGCTATGTATTTAGCCTCTGTAGAGGATATAGAAGTACTCATTTGTTTCTTTGAAGACCCGACTCACAAGCTTATCACCCAAAACCGAGCACCTCGGGCGTGCTTGACGTGTATCTTGACATCCTGCATGGTCAAGCATCTGCATAGGTCGTTAGTGATATACCGGTGTCCTTGGTACCAAAGTCCCATGTTGATGGTTCCTTGGAGATACCGAAAGACCCGTTTAACCGCTTCAAGGTGCTTTTGGTAGGCTTAACACGGTATCTAGCACACATGCATACAACGACAGAATGTCGGTCTCTGGTCGTGAGGTACATCGAGGATCAATCATACTTCGATATTTCGATTGATCATCCATGATCCCGAGTGGTCCTCATCCGGTTTAGTGCGCTCCACCATGGGAGTGTCAGCGGTATCACAAGTGTCAAATCCAAATTTCTTTAAAATTTCATTAGCATATCTAGATTGATTGATAAAAATGCCTCCGGGACTTTGTGAAATTTGTAATCCCAAGAAAAATGAAATTTGTCCCATCATTGACATTTGAAATTTGGAGCCCATCTCCTTAGAAAATGGTCACATTCATTGGGGTCGATCGAGGCAAAATAATATCATAAACATAGATTTGAACGTGAATTAAATGTTTGCGACTTTACGGTGAACAATGTCGGATCAAGCTGCTCCTTTGATGAATCCGGTAGATAGAAGAAACATAGATAGCGTATCATACCATGCCCTTGGAGCTTGCTTCAAACCGTAAAGAGCCTTCTTCAAGCGATAGACATGAGTAGGGTGCTCGGATTCACAAAACCTTCGGGTTGGTGGCGTATCGACTTCTTTAAGATCTCCGTTAGGAAAAGCCGTCTTTACATCCATCGATAGACTACCATGTTCTTACTTGCAGCATTAGCCAAGAAAATTCTGATTGCCTCGATACGAGCAACTGGAGCAAATGATTCTTCAAAGTCAATACCCTCCTCTTGACGGTATCCTTTTGCAACCAATCGAGCCTTTTTCTTTAATACATCACCATGCTCATCAAGTTTTACTTTGAAGATCCACTTTAGAGCAATGATCATAGCATAGTCAGGAGCAGGTACTAATTCCCATACATCTTGTCGATCGAACTCATGAATTTCTTCTTGCATGGCATTGAACCAGCTGTCTTCATTCATTGCAGTTTTAACGTCTTTTGGTTCGATCTTAGAGAGTACGGAGTTGAAGAAGCACCATAAGGCATCAGTTGCAAGTTGTTTACAGTGGATCTTTGGGCGAGAAAGGTTTCAATGATGTTATCCAATGGATGGTCATGTGTCCATTTTCTAAGGTGTTCGTGTGGTTGTTGTTGGGGAACCGATGTAGCGAGTCGATTTCTCTAGAAGAAGATGGTTTCGATGATGGTTCGGGAGCAAATATGTTCTCAAAAGGAGCATCTTCGGGAGTAGCAAAGGATTATCTTCATTATAGGTGCGAAACAATTCCATGATGTACACTTGATGATTGATGAATTGAAGATGATACCGAGTGATCGGTGAGAGCTTCTTGACTCAATGACATAGGCGAAGGGTTATCTACGTTGGCGAGGATAGGAGCGACCTCTGTTGATGGATTTGATGATCATTAGCAATTGGCTCATAGTGTTCATCAAACATTGGATCAAATAATTTCTTCAAATCATCTTACGTAGGTGGTACATATGGAGTTCTTTGGTGAGGATTATGTACAAGAGTAGAGCGATGGGACTACTTGATGAAGGTTGTGATGCGGGTCCAGGCGGGTTGTCACGGAGCCATTTGATGAGTCGACTCATCGAGCGTAACGTGAATTGTTTCCATGATATTTCGGGTTCTTTTGTTGTAGATTCGGTACCCTTTTCTGCTTGGTGCATATCTTACAAATACTCCAATGTCCGCTTTAGCTTTAAGTTTGCCTAAGTCTTGACCCTCATTAGTTGGATAACACAATGCACCAAACACACGAAGAAATGAAAGATTAGGTTTTCGATTGTGGACAAGTTCATATGGAGTTTTTCCATGAGAAGTGTGAATTAGGGATTGATTTTGAGTGTAGCATGCGGTGGCAATGACTTGACCCGGAGAAACATTAGAACCTTTGAGTAAATCGGCATTGTTCTTGCGGCTTCCACAAGAGTTCGATTTAGTCTTTCAACTACACCGTTACGTTGAGGAGTTCGTGGAACACTTCTTTGATGGTGATTCCAACACTTTCATAAAACTCACTAAGTTCTTTATTAACAAACTCGGTACCATTATGCATTCGGACGATTACGAGCAGTTTTGTTAAGTCAAACCGCTTGTTGTTTGATAAGTTTAATGATGATATCGGAGTTTCATCCTTTGTCCTTAAGAACTTAACCCAAGTAAATCGAGAGTAATCATCAACCACAACTAACACATATTTCTTCCGAAAATATTATGCACTCTCATGGGTCCACATAAATCCATGTGAATGGTATGAAGAACTTCCATAAGCGAGTTTGTAGGTTTGGGTTTGTGGGCATACTTCTTGCTTTTTCCCAATTGGCATCTTGAACAAAGATGATCCTTTTCATACTTTAGTCTAGGTAAGCCTATTACTAAGTCCTTTCGGAAAGATCATTTATGGTGCGAAGTTCGGTGATTTAGACGATGATGCCATAACCATGACTTTGTTTTGAAGCCTTTGACAACAAGCAAATTGAGAAGACTTCATCATATCTTCGATAGAGATGGTGTATAGGTTTGAACCACGAGTTCCTCTTAAAAGTTCTCTACCATCAAGTTCTCTAACGAAACAAGTATGTTTTATGAATGCCACTTCTAGATCAAATCACGTAATTGACCGACGAGAGAATAAATTATGACCAAGACCTTCAACATAATACACCACGGAGATTACACTATCGCCAACAACATAGTCTCCATAACCCATAATTGCACCAAAATGATCATTTCCGAATCTAACAGTCCGATGAATTTACTCACAAAGTTCATGAGTCGTGACGGTCTCGATCATATGCTTGGAACAACTGAGTCCAGTACCACGAGCGATTTGAGCGATCTGCGGTTGAACACAGACAAGAATGGATAAGCGGATAATTGGGATCCCCATGCAAGAATGGGTTCCATTTGGTTAGTAACAATAATTGGACCACCCACATCGAAGTAGAAACAATGGAATCATCGGTATTGATGCGGTGCTAGTGTATGCATTAGACCTATTCAAAGTATGTTCACTTCTTAAAGGAATAGTTCTACCGGTGAGGCATCCATTTCCTAATGGGCATTGATCTAGACAATTTAGGGCACATCTCATTAAGATTGAATTTGTGCCCGGTGGGTATCCACCGATAACCTATGTTACTAAATTTCCTTCTGTGGGTTTCCAATGTTTTCTAACCTTCTTCCTCCATTGCTTTCTAGCCTTCTTAGCTTGATTTTTGCATTAACTATCTTAACGGGGCATTTAATGACATTAATCAAATCATTCACACCACATTCATGATTAATAATGAAACCAAGCAATCATCATTACATGTTTTGCCAAGAGTAGCGAATTGAATTAATTACGATGCGCTTATAGCTAATACTAGAATCAACACGATTCATTTTATTCAACTCAAACTTAATGTTCCTAGGGTGATCTTCTACTTTCTTCCATTGCACATTCTTAGCTTGCGAGGTCCTATCTTGCTTTGTATTGCGGAGGCTTTGACCCGCTTGCTTTTGTGTCCTTGATTACTCTGAGGGAATTATGGGAACATTAGTTGGTTGGGCTACTTTTGCATTCCCGAACTAGAAGTGCGGGGATCGAACTACTTGAAGGCACTTTAGAGTTCACTTTCTTAACACTGGGCATAGAACAAGGCATCACAACTTTATCTTTCTCACATAAGGATTTAGGGCATGTTGCTCTTAAACATTCTAACAGCTCCTGAGATCGTTTGGCCTGAATACAAGCAAACCTAATTTCTCTATCAAGTGGCTTGTTTATGTAATCCTCTTCTACAATCTCACGGAGACATTCTAGACTATCCTTAAGGTGAGCGAAATAGTTATAAAACACTAGTTTGTTATTTCTAAGATGAGGAGGAGTGTATTTAACGGTCACAGTATATTTACAGTCTGAAGATGACTTTAATGCAACATTCTCATTAAAGACAAGTGGCATTTTCCCTTTTACCTGACTCCTCAGATTCTCAACTTCTTTTTGTAAAGACGTTATTTTTTCATTGTTCTTGTCACGAGTGACATTGATTGAATCATATAACTCTTTAAAGTGTCGTTTAACTTTTTCATTTTCTTCTAGAAAACTCTCATTTTCCTTTTGTAAAACATTAACAAAGTTTTGAAGATGAAAAGTTTGAGAACACTGAGAATCTAATGGAGGAGGCATTTGGGAGCCAGTCACATTGTTTTTTTCACCCTTTAATTGTGAAATTTGGGCTTTCAACTTTCTGATCGTGTTACAGTGAGCTTGAATCTATTCGTTACGTTTGTTTATTTCAAAAGTGCATCAAACTCGGAACATTTGAGGATGTCTTGATGTTTGAGGTTTTGACATTTTCTTTGAGATGTTGATATTTTAGTTGCAAATCAAAATGTTCAACTTCTAGCTTAGAAAGATGTTTTACCAAATTATCATGATCATATTGATCAATTTTCTCATTTAGTTACGAGTTTTTGTTTTCAAGCTCAATGACACGATCATGGGAAACTTTCAAAGCAACAGTTAATTCATGAAATTGAGAAGCGGTAATAGAATGCTTAGTGTGATATAAAACACATCTTGAGCCACACAACTCAACACTAAGTTCTCATTTGAGATATGTAGATTCTTCCTTTCAATTTCATTATATTTGAGTTCCCGTTCATAATCATTGACTTCAATTATCATTGCATCAAATTCCTTTTCCATTTCTTTGATATCTGAGTCTATCCCCTTTTTAAGACTTTCAAATTGACCTTTTAATTGTTTAAAGAAAGGCATGACCTCAGTTAGATAGCATTCTTTAGTTTGCTCAAAACCCTTTCCCTTGATTATCCCGATGGGTGTGATCCTTTTC
This sequence comes from Chrysanthemum lavandulifolium, assembly GCA_022545495.1. Classification (NCBI taxonomy): domain Eukaryota; kingdom Viridiplantae; phylum Streptophyta; class Magnoliopsida; order Asterales; family Asteraceae; genus Chrysanthemum; species Chrysanthemum lavandulifolium. The sequence continues at coordinate 204,034,243 of CM040243.1, read as the reverse complement.
TTACATGTCTTCTCAAAATCAACAAATAGTTGATAAACAACATACTGGTGATTAAAGTCTTGCTCTTAGTGGGAATAGATCTAGGAACTAAATGCATTGGTGTATTTGGAGGATACACGATTCTTTGGAGGCATCTTCCTAAGGGAGTGTTCATTTTAACAAGTGCATTAGCCTTTTGCATATCTATGTCCTTTTCCAAAAACTTGTTCGGGGTTAATAGAGTTTGAGGCTTAAACTTGTTCAGGAAATCCAATTTTCTTTAGTGTAATCATGGGGTTTTACGTTATGTTTTGCTTTTTAGACTCGGGATCTTTTAGCTTCTTATTCATTTTCTCCTAGTGACTTCATCTAATTGCATATCTTCCTCGGTGCACTCAGTATGAACTAGGTTTCGCCTAGGCTTAAGGATTTCATTACCATCATAGATCACATTTTGAGCGACTTTTGCTATCTTACCATACTCAAGATTGGGTTTCTCTACAATGGGAACACTATGCTTATCACGAGAACTCTATGCTTAGTGATCATGTGAGCGATCTGAATGGTATTCCTTATGCGTACAACTTATTTTCAAGCTTGTTTTCAAAGTTTTTAGATTGGAAAAGTCATTCAAAATTTTTGATTACTTAGCATTAAATTCTTGTTTAAGCACTTTAACATCATTTTGGAGTTCTTGTTTTTGCTTTACAGTTTTAGAAAGCTTTTCTTGTAAGGAGTTTAACTCTTGTTTTAACACTTCTTCTCTAAAATTACCTTTTCTGATAATTGTACGCATTTGGTTATCCATCTCCTGCTCACGGGTAGTTAACTCAAACTTAGCACGTTGTTCATAAATAGCAACTTGTTCTTTATAGGCATTCGATTCGGAGATAATAGAATCATCATGGGCACATGGGTGAATTCATCAAAACATAGTCATCATTGACTGCGAAGATGCATCACTTGGTTCAATCTCACTTTCACTTTGTATCACATATTGATCATATGGGACGATGTTACTATTACCCACATTATCCATATCTGATTCATTAGTTACATGTGATTGTACTTTGATATGCATCTCTTGCTCATCAACTTCATCGTATAGTTTTAATACCTCGAGATGATTGAATCTTTGGAAGGACCAACTGTTGTGGTGAAGAGACCTTTGGAGAGACCATTGGTGAAATGCTAGCCATGAAGATGGTTTGGGCGGTTGGTTCATCATCAACATCGAGTCACATGCATCACAATCACTACGAAATGCATTAGGATGATTCGACCCATGTCTTGCTTCGGTTGTTCATCCACATCGACATCATAGGTCTTGGCATTTCCCTCAGCAAGAAACAACAATTCCTCTTCATCCAAAACAGCTCCATTATCCTGAGCTTGTATCAGCAACATCTTCTCCTTAAAATACTCAGCATTTTGTGGGCGTTTTGGAGACGTGCAGTTTCTCGCAATATGTCCTTCACCACCACAATTGTAGCACTTGATTGGCTTACCATGTCCTTGATTTGTATTCCTTCCACGGTTTTGATTAGCTGCATACCCTCCACCTGCTCCTATATTTCCAAAACCTGCTCCAGCCATCCCTTGTTCATTCCTTCTTCCTTGAACATTTTGCACTACCACCTTGTCATCTCTAATAGTAGCTTGATTATGGGGATTAAATGTTGTTCTGAGGTTGTTGTTGGTGTGTGAGGTGGAATTCAGATTTTGACTAACCATGAGTGACAGTTGATTGATGAGGTTTTCCATGAATGTGTTTGGGTCTGGATGCTTGTATCTTTGGATCGGGAATGAGCTTGTAATTACCATTTCGATGGGTATGACTTGTGAAGCTTTGGTAGTAATCCCTACATTGGTGTAGAATGCTGTTGAATCATTTGACGAACTTGCTTCTCCCTGTTTGGATTTGAACTGATCAAGAATCATTCGTTCAAACATAGCATGTCTCTCATTCTGAAGCAGGAATGCATACAATTGTTCATAGTTAGTATTCTTTAATCCTTTGGTTAGCTTCATAGAGGTGACAAATTTGTGCCATTCGGGATTCATGTTGTTCACAAACTTTGAGTTCAGCTGAATATTTGGCATGGTCATTTTGATATTCCTCATGTCATTCACAAGCTTGTGGAATCTCACATAATATTCATTGACACTTTCTTGTGGTTTCATCTTAAAGTGCTCAAATTCATCATACAGTTGTGATTCTCTGTCTTCCTTAGTCAATTCGAACACGAGAGAAGCATCTTGACATTATCCCAAAGCGCCTTGGCTCAGTGTTGTGATTGATCAACTTGTAGATGTCTTTGGAAGACCACAAGTATAATGTTTGAAGCCACGATATCGACATCATATCTCTTCTTCTCCTTATCACCGAGCTCATCATACATCTTTGGTCCGTCCAATCCTAAGGTCATTGTACCATCTGCGGTAGTTTCAAGAACATCTCGGTAGTCTCGATTTGATAAGGTCCTTCATCAATTGACTTGAGAATGTTAACTCCATTTTCCTTTCCCAAACAATACAACCTAATTCGTTGAGCCCATGAGTCATAATCGGTTACATCAAGCATAGGTGGGCGAGTATCGATCCTCGCTGCTGAGCGTCCTCACTATAGTGAAGAAGCGATAGTAGGTGCGTTGTTAGACATGATTACAAGTTCTACGGATTTTACTATTCTTTGATTAAACCGGAAATTGATTCTTTCACGGGATTTTACTAAATCAAAGAAGAACCGTAAAATGTAGCACGAAGAAATGATAAGTCTCAATAGACAAGTAGCTAAACGATCAACTCGCTTTGGTATCAACTCGCTAAGCAACTCTTAAGAGACTCGCTTAAAAGACAAGTCGCTTAAAACTCAAGTCGCTTAAAGAATCAACTCGCTAAATAGCCAAGTCGCATCTGAGACAACTTGCTTAACCACCAAGTCGCTTAAACCAACTCATTGACAATACAACTCGCTTAATAGCTAAGTCGCTTTAAAACTCAAGTCGCTTAAAGAGTCAACTCGCTTAATATCCAAGTCGCATATACCAACTCGCTGCTAATACAACTCGCTTAATAGCCAAGTCGCTCAAACCAACTCGCTTCCAATAACAAAGTAACTCGCTTCCAAGAAACTCAACACCGTGGCTCAACTCGCTTCGTACAATATTTGAAAACCACCACTTTATCAATCAAAAACAGCCAAACCACAATGATTCAAGCCTTCCAATTCAAAACCTAAACACATATGATGATCCTAAACACAAATGTACAATCAAAATTCAATCTTTAACACTAGAAATTGACCAAGTGATTCAAACTCTTCTAAACACTTATAACCCCAAAAACCTTATGAAATCCACCAAAACAAAGAACATGAAAGATGAGTGATCAAACCATGGCTCTTGATACCAATTGTAAGATATAGGATTTCACAAACACATCAAACCAAATCCATATGGGCGTACAATGTTTTAGAGAGAAAGTTCTAGAGAGAAAGGGAAGAGTTGGGAACTATGTGAAACAAAGAAAAATGGTATTGAGCTCCAACCCTCTACCTTGGGAGGTAGAGGGTATTTATAGTGTCTTACAATAAACGCCACCTACGGTGTGGATCGGGCATACGGTGGGTAAAGACCCGTCCGTCCTCCACGGTGTTACTTAACTAACTACTTATTAACATAACTTGACTACGACTATGAGCTTTCTAACGAATACATATACTTGAGGTGACCGATACTTTAATGACTGAATTTTCTAATTCCTAACAAAAAAGGTTGTTTTCACTAGATGGTTCATCAATGTTTGAGGATCTTTTGGGTGACATGATGATGATTGCTTTTTGAGGTTGAAAGTGATGGATATACAAGCATTTTGGAACCTTATTTATAAAGCAAATAATGCATTGCAATGAATACTAAAACCAAAATGTGGACTATAATCTAATGATTAGATATGAATTTAAGGCATGTGATCATAAGAACACAAGCATTAAGTAACATATTCATTAGCGATAAAGCTAAAATGTTGAAAATATAAAAGTTTCTAGACAAAGTGAGAAAATAAGAGAAAATTTTGGTTACTGTGGCACGGTTCCCACGGATCCAACCCTTCAGGGATCCGTCCAGCGTAAATGCCGGGATCCAAGGAACTGGTGTTCTCGAGCGCTAAAATTTTACTTTGGAAATAATAGTGCCTAGTGTGTGCCTATATGAAAACCATTTGGAGTTGCGGTTATCTCGACTCCTTTTAAAGAGGAAAAATAAACAAAGAAGTGAAAAAGCATATATATATTTACGTGGTGATAAGGTTTTAAAATGTACCTTTTGATGGGTCGTTTAAGCCTTATTTGATCACTTTTGTATCCGTTATTACTTAATATCGTTCCTTTTCACTTTTAGGTCTCTTGAAGGCAAATTTCGGAATGGCACTTATTTGGATGAAAAGGCGCGAATATCTGAAGAAAATGGCCAAAGTCAAGAATCGAGACACTCAAGTCTTTGAAACACAAGGGGACGGCATCGGTGTTATCTCGACGCCGTCGGAGCACATGTTGTGATGATACAAGAGCCAAATTGCTTATTTTCAAGTGACGGTGTCGGGCTTTAAAAGAGTAGGTCGTCGCAACTCGGACGGCCTAGATTTGATCGAGGCGTCGAGGTGAAGAGGATGGCGTCACAAGCATAAGGTGACGCCGTCGCAAGACTAACGTGGCCAAGACGAAACCCTAATGATGGCGACCAGCGGCGTCACAAATTAGAGGTGACCGTCGCGAATGTAATCTTATATATAGAATTGAATTTTTAGTTTTGAGTGTGTAGTCTTTTGGAGTAAAAACCTAAACCAGAACCAAGGCTGTCTTGTACAGTATTTTAGGGTTCTAAACCCTATCTTACACCAAGATAAGTATTTTACTTCATTAATTCAATTATGTCTTCAATTATTTGTGTGTATGCTTGCATGTTCTCCATGTCCGGCTAATTTACTTGTGTGTTTGCTTAGGGAATATGAAACTTAACTATTGAATATTGATTGGTTGTCTCTTATCTTAATTGTTAATGATCTAGTAATGCGATAGGTCATTCATTGTGTAGTTAATGCTTGATTAATCTTTATGAACCTTAGACTATAACACCTAGAGTAGTTGTAGGCTAAACCATTCAAAGAGTACCTTAGAGTTAGAGTTTATTAATCCTAGAGATTTTGTAGGCGAGACCCTTTGGTAGTTTCAAAGAGTTAGGGATAACGCATACCCTACGACCTTAGACACACAACGCGATTAAGAATAAGGGCGTGACAATTCAACCATCAATAGGAGATAATTAAGGAGTAATAAAACCTAAGTAAACACATCTTTAAATCATCATACGAGCACACAATAATTAAACATAGACTACCCTCACCTTAGTTAATTAGATAATTAGATAGTAGAGTAATTGGTAGAAATACCAACCCCCAAATCAAACCCGAGATTCGTACTTTTCCATTTCCTAAAAATATAAAAGATAAAAATAATCTTCCTCAACCCCAACCTTAGCGTAGTAACTCCTCACTAGCATTCCTATTCCCTAGAGAACGATATCAATTCCGTGGCTTACCCTAATACTACACTACAATGATTAGGTTCATCGCCAAGGGTGTTGAAAACTTGCTCGACGAAAAGGAAGTTCCTTTGACCCGAGCGATGCGTGTAGCGTTATCAAGTTTTTGGCGCGCCTGGGAATAAAATAGCTAGTTAGTAGTCCACCTCGTTTAGGTTTCTTTACTTGATTCCTATCAAGTAAACTTTTTCTCATTTTTAGCTTCCTCGTAGTCTATCCCCCTTCTTCGTGATCTTTGTTCGTAACCCATCACTTTTCATCATGGAAGGTGATAAACCACCAAACAACACTTTACCACCAAACAAATACCCACCGCTTGATCCAGCCTTTGCCAACCAAATTTGAGCTCGTATTGTTAGTGAAACTGGAGAGCTTAGGAAACTAAATAGGATAATTGAAAATACGCTTGAGGAAGCCCTTAAGGAATCTACTAACCCTGTAGATAGTGATTCAACCTCAAGTGATTCGGATGATGACTTAGAAGATGGAGATTATAAGGTGTTAGAAATTATGGAGGATTGTAAGGAGGAGGAAGAACTTAGGGAGTATTTCGACTCATACCCTAAGGGAAGGAAACCGCTATCACTATAACATAGTTAACTTCCGAGACCACCCTTCGAGCCTCGCATAAGAAGGGTAACCCTAAAACATCAAGATACCGTGTATGATTGGATACTTATATAGGGATCACACCTACATTGACTATAAGGCTCCCATGAATATAATGTCTAGGCTCTATTACAATTGGATCATGAGAAAAATCTAGAACCTATGAGGGACCCTTTGCCCTAAGAAAGCAAGTAACTATGTTGGGAGGGTTAAAGGATTGCATGTCTTCGTAGGTAACTTCACATATAGGTGTGATTTCATGATCTTGGAAAATGTTAAGGGCATCATTGATGGATTTTTGGGGATGTGATACTTGGGAGACCATTTATAGAGAGTCTAAGATGGTTTATGATCGAGAGGAAGGAATAATCAAGTTCTCAAATGAAGCCGAGAGTGTTAAATATATAATGCCCCACAAAATAAGAAATTTGAGGGTATTGATGATTTAGATGTGGACAACATTCCGGCATTTGAAGTAGAATGGAAGAACAAGGTTTACTACATTGCTTGTCTTGAGTTAGGCCACGAATACATTCGTGATGAGAGAAGGGTTAAGGAGATCGAATGGGCCTCTAAGATTAGGACAACGTGGGAGCACGACTACGAGTCTAACTACAAGACTCATAAATAAAGAAAAGCGCTTCATGGGAGGCAACCCATGCTTAATTGTTTGCTTGTTTGTGTCATATATCTTTTATTGATTGTCTATTTTCATGTTTAAATTTGTAAAATGCTTTATTTTGTTTTAACCTCGTCTTAATCACATATAAAGGTATTTTACATAAAGGATAAGTGTAGGGAGGATTACACACGTTTTCAAAAGAAACGTAAACATGAGAATTTCAATTAATTAAAAGATATACATGTGTGTTTGTTCGAGTCAAATGCTTGTATCGAGTCATAATGGATTTTTTGAGAAAATTTTCCAGATTTTAAAGATGTAAATTTTCGAATTTTTCGGAAAATCGCAGACCGCTTTTTGTCGGGATAACTCGTCATAACTGACGGCGTCCAGAAGGAGTAAAATAAGCGATTACTTTTTCTTGTTTTTCGAGCTACTTATAAATTTTGGAATTTTCCGGTCTTAATTTTCCGAAATTGCAGTAAACATCCATTCCACAAGCATTATATCCTAGTAGAGTCTTATATATATTATTACCGCCGATTTTACGTGAAGGTTTCGTTTGTTTTCTTCAAGTGTGTGGGTTTTATTTATCAAGAAGAAGATACATAAGGTTGGAAGGAGCTTTTCACGCATACATTCTTCTTGGAAAGGATTTAACCAATACTTCACACACGGATCCTACCAAGCTAATAAGGGAGTATTAGTTTCTTTCATTTTAATTACCTTCTATTATCATAACTTTGATACTTTCGGGAACATTGGGGACAATGTTCGGTTTAAGTGTAGGAGGGAAAATAAAGCGGAACTTTAAAACTATGCTTATCCTTGATTATTTGCTTTGTCCAATTGTATTTGTGTAATAAACCATGAGAAAATGTCGGTTAGGGTAATTTTGGCACCAAACTTAAAATTTTTCATGACATATAGGGTGTCGCCATTAGTCTTAACAAAAGCGTCTCATGGATAGGAAGTTACATGACTAGCACAAAACCCTTTACCACCTAAATTCCACCCAAATGTGAGGATCACCCTTAGATTAGTAGGAATTAAAGCATTCATCTTTAATGCTTAGTGTGTGAACCGGTAGTATAATAGATTCTAGAACTTGTTTTGTGATGCATCCGAGATCGCTAGTAAGACTACACTTGTGTAGTTAGGAATAACTAAATGATAAGAGGCATTAGGATAACCATTGTTTGATACCCGTAATATAACTACTTCTTCCACATCGGTTGAGTAATTCCCCACACCCTTGCGTTGTACTCATCTTTAGTACACGATACCCTAGTTAACCCCTCGAGCCTATCCTTTTCGCGGTTCTTGTGATGTTTCGGTTTTCCGAATATCAATGAAAACATTGTTTACACCCCACCCCAAATGTACACCCAAATCGCCTTAGCCTACCTTGTATGCACTCACTTTTAGTGCATTATTGTTATCACCCTAAAACCCTTAGTTCAATTATCTAGTTGCTTGCATAAGTTGCTAAGTCGAGTCATATCCTTTGTATACAGTTTTGGTACGATTGGGACTCATGGGAAAAGTTAAAGTTTATGAAATGACGGGAAGGGAACGTTAAATTCCCTTTATTTGCGTAATAATGTACTCCAAGTGTTTTGATCTTTTCAATTCGGGTCAAATTAGTGTTAGAGTAATAAAAACTCAAGTGTAGGGATGTGCCTATAAATCCCTATCATTTTGATGTTACCGTAGACGATGGTAGAGTAAAAGTGTATAAATAAAATAAATAAAAAAATAAAAAAAAATAGAAAAAGAGAAAAATAATAAAAAAATATATTGTAAAATATATATATATATATATATATATATATATATATATATATATATATATACGGGCTACCATCCTACATCTATCCTTTAAATTTATGTTTGTTTGTTTCGAGTTATATAGAGTTTAGAGTGTCGAGTCTTGGCTTAGCAACGCCACTCTTCGTATGCTTGAACATAAAGATTTTGACTTGCCACCACTAAATTGCCTATCCCACCAAACCCTTTGTTTCCCTACCATAAGCCTAACATTACAACCCTTTAAAAAGACCTCTTGGATAGTCTTTCCTAGGTGCTTACGCCAAAGCGATGGAGGTTTGATCTATTCTCAAGCCTATGGTAATCTATGTACTAGGACCGGTTAATGAGTGTTTATCTTTCATTTCCAACTTGTTATATTTCATATACACCGAGATATGTGAGTACCCAAACACCCATGTGAGGTGCTAGTATGTAATTTCCGTGCTTGTTATGACTTTTTGGGGCTTATATGTGTTGTGGATTGTTCTAAACCAATGCTTCATGACCCCTAACTTATAAATTAATTGGCTAAAAGCACATTTGCTTGAGGACAAGCAAATACCAAGTGTAGGGATATTTGATAAGGTTTTAAAATGTACCTTTTTTAGGGGTCGTTTAAGCCCTTATTTGATCACTTTTGTATCCGTTATTACTTAATATCATTCCTTTTCACTTTTTAGGTCTCTTGAAGGCAAATTGCTGGAATGGCACTTATTTGGATGAAAAGGAGCGAATATACGAAGAAAATGGCCAAAGTCAAGAATCGAGACACTCAAGCTACTGAAACACAAGGGAACGGCGTCAGGTGTTATCTGCGATGCCGTCGAAGCACATGTTGTGACGATACAGTAGCCAAATTGCTTATTTTCAAGTGACGGTGTCAGGCTTTAAAAGAGTAGGTCGTCGCAACTCAGACGGCCTAGATTTGATCGGATGGCGTCGGAGGAGGTGAAGAGGACGGCGTCACAAGCATAAGGTGGCGCCGTCGCAAGACTAACGTGGCCAAGGCGAAACCCTAATGGCGGCGACCGGCGGCGTCACAAATTAGAGGGTGACGCGTCGCGAATGTAATCTTATATATAGAATCCGAATTTTTCGGTTTTGAGTGTGTAGACTTTTGGAGTAAAAACCTAAACCGAACCAAGGCTGTCTTTTACAAGATATTTTAGGGTTCTAAACCTTATCTTACACCAAGATAAGTGTTTTACTTCATTAATTCAATTATGTCTTCAATTATTTGTGTGTATGCTTACACATGTTCTCCATGTCCGGCTAATTTACTTGTGTGTTTGCTTAGGAATATGAAACTTAACTATTGAATATTGATTGGTTGTCTCTTATCTTAATTGTTAATGATCTAGTAATGCGATAGGTCATTCGTTGTGTAGTTAATGCTTGATTAATCTTTGTGAACCTTAGACTATAACACCTAGTGTAGTTGTAGGCTAAACCATCAAAGAGTACCTTAGAGTTAGAGTTTATAAATCCTAGAGATTTTGTAGGCGAGACCCTTTGGTAGTTTCAAAGAGTTAGGGATAACGCATACCCTACGACCTTAGACACACGCGATTAAGAACAAGGGCGTGACAATTCAACCATCAATAGGAGATAATTAAGGAGTAATAAAACCTAAGTAAACACATCTTTAAATCATCATACGAGCACACAATAATTAGACATAGACTACCCTCACCTTAGTTAATTAGATAATTAGATAGTAGAGTAATCGGTAGAAATACCAACCCCAAATCCAAACCCGAGATTCGTACTTTTCCATTTCCTAAAAACATAAAAGATAAAAATAATCTTCCTCAACCCCAACCTTAGCGTAGTAACTCCTCACTAGCATTCCTATTCCCCAGAGAACGATATCAATTCCGTGGCTTACCCTAATTGTTGGGAATTATAAGTTTGAGTTGATAAAGACAAAAGAATGAAACAAGAGGGACTTAATATGACAAGAGGAAACCTACAAAAGATGGAGGACTTGCTTGAAAAAGAAGTTTTATTTATTAGTCCTTATCCTCTAGTATATAAAGAGGACATAGGTGTAGGTTTTAATTAAGTCTTCCAATAATGTAGTCGACTAAAGGTGTGTGTTTAGCCTAGGCGTTGGGGAGAGCGTCTAGGGTATTAGTTTTAGATTAGTGTGTCCTAGGCGTATGTTCATGTAAACGCCTAGGTTATTAGTTTAGTTAGTAGGCGTGTTCCTATAAGCGTCTAAGATTAGTTAGTGTTAGTGAATAAAAACCTTGTGTTAATAACAAAGTATTGTTTTGATTATTCCGCTGCGTATTATGTTTATTATCTTTGTTATTGATCCCTAGTGAGCTTATAAATGATCTTATCAATTGGTATCGGGCGGGGAGCTCTTGATATAGGGATTCGCAAGGTTTTATTGTTGAATGAAGCGAGACTCGATCGAGGTATAATTGTTTCAACATGTAATCGATTTTTTAGGTTTAATGGTATCGATCTCGTTGTCCTTCACATGGTTCCTCCTATATTATTATCAACATTCACGTGGAGATATGCTATCAAGCTTGTGTTGCTTTCATTGATTGAATATTATGTGGGGCTCGATTGGTTGAATTCCATAAGTTTGTTATTCTTGTTGACTTGATATTCACATGGGTGATTATTTTATATCTTGAATATATTAATCTGGTCCCCACTCGTAAATTACTCTTGGTCGATTTGTGATCAATTTTTTATTCAATGTCATGATCACGTGGGTTTCGTTTCGGTAAGGTGAGATACATGGAGGATACGGTAGGCTTTTTCTTTGATTGGTTAAGGTGTTGAGAAGATCACATGGTATTGGTGGGATGATAATGGATGAATAGTCATTGGACAGTTGATCTTATTGGTTTATATTGCTTAAAGTCATCTCTTGATGCTCGTGTTTTGAAATCTTGATGATATTTGAAGATAATGCTACTCATTCGAAAGTATTTTTGCTCATTAGTTTGCAAATCTCTTTGTCATTGTTTTAAAGTCTTGCTCGAGGATTTTCTGGTCTTGATGCATGATTATTTGAAATCTTCTTGGTCGAATTTTGTTAAAGTCTTGCTATTCAAGTTTTAAAGTCTTGTTTGGTTTAAAAATCTTTGCTTGCATATTTAATGAACATCTTGCTTCAAGGAACTGCAGTTTATATGAAAATCTGCGGTTTATATGAAATCTTGCTCCTTCCCAACATCTTGTTCATGCTTTATTAAGAGAAGATTTTTGATTTAAGGGAAGTCGAGCATATTGTTATGATTTTTGGATGACACACACAGAGGTTATTGTTCACACACGGAAGATATTTTTTTCTTAAAAGGATTTAAAAAGGCTCATTATGGAGATTTATTGAAGAATTGATTACTGAAGAGGATTATTTATCACTTATTTGACGGTGAAGTGAAATTGCTTGGTTTGTGTTCTTATCATCTAGCTTGTTGAATCTAGCAATGTGTGATTTTTCTTATGATGCTCTATGCACACATTGGCTATCACTGAAGGAGTTACATTGTAGTGCTCGATGTCTCATACTAGTTGAGGATTCTTTTCAAGGATTGCGGTCTACTTATATTTGGTTCGTATAAGTATGGAGTTCCGTGGATAGTATGATTTAAGACACAAGTTTGGGAAATTCTACTTTTTCATCAAGTTCGTTATATTTGCTTTTCTTCACAAAGTGATCATTACAAGGAGCTTCTGATTTTGAAGAATCAAGAAGATGGTTAACATATGGTTTTAGGAGAAGCTTATTGTTAAAAGTTTAACCATCTACATGCATCACTCAAGGGAAGTGTTTGATTTTACTATTGTTGATCATTATTACTACTGCTAGTTGAAGTTTTCTCTTGTTTTGGATCCATTTTCTTATGATGCGTAATGGTGGGTGATTTGAAGCATTGGAAGTCTTAGATTGGAAGTATGATATTGGTTCGTGGTGGTCAAGATCATTGTTGCATACGTTCCCTATTTAGATAATAACAAAAGGGAAGAGATGTTTGAGTGACATGGCATGGATTAAGGGAAGACAAAGGAAGACATACTTGTTTCATTCATGGTGAGATCACGATCTCAATTTCTCTACCGTCTAGGGAAGTTCGTTCAAGAATGGTTTTGTCATTATCAACTAGGGAAGATTGTTGGGAATTATAAGTTTGAGTTGATAAAGACAAAAAGAATGAAACAAGAGGACTTAATATGACAAGAAGGAAACCTACAAAAGATGGAGGACTTGCTTGAAAAGAAGTTTTATTTATTAGTCCTTATCCTCTAGTATATAAAGAGGACATAGGTGTAGGTTTTAATTAAGTCTTCCAATAATGTAGTCGACTAAAGGTGTGTGTTTAGCCTGGGCGTTGGGGAGAACGTCTAGGGTATTAGTTTTAGATTAGTGTGTCCTAGGCGTATGTTCATGTAAACGCCTAGGTTATTAGTTTAGTTAGTAGGCGTGTTCCTATAAACGTCTAAGATTAGTTAGTGTTAGTGAATGAAAACCTTTAGCAATAACAAAGTATTGTTTTGATTATTCCGCTGCGTATTATATTTATTATCTTTGTTATTGATCCCTAGCTGAGCTTTTAAATGATATTATCACTAATACTACACTACAACGATTAGGTTCACTGCCTAGGGTGTTGAAAAACTTGCTCGACGAAAAGGAAGTTCCTTTGACCCCGAACGACGCGTGTAGCGTTATCAGTGAGATAACCGAGTGCTCCTTAATTCGTTTTTGCTTAAATGAATGTACACGAAAACACATATTAGTTATGTATTCTCTTTAGCATTCAAAAGACATGAGATGCAATGAAAAAGGTTTTTATTTTGTATTAAAATTGAAAGAAAATGTTTGTCCTAAATGTGAGAGTGATTTAAAGAAAATGATACGGGGAGAAATATCTTTTTAGAAAATATTTCGAAAAAATTCTTGTATAGAAGAAATTATCTTGAGTTTTGAAAATAAATCCCCATATTGTTTGTGTGTTGTGTGAAAAAGAGATCCTAGACTCAGAAAAGAAGGTAAGGCAAATGTTTACGTACCTTGTAGAATGAAAATATTTCACGACGATTGTTCCATAAGACAAGGACCTAGACGAAGCACGTTGAATTGTTCCCCTTTTAACGGTTTGGTAAGAACCTCGGCTATGTTGTCTTCAGATGACACTTTCTTAATTCAAAATGTTCCCCTTTTGAACATTGTCTCTTAAGAAGTGATGACGGATCTCTATATGCTTGGTACGAGAATGCAACACCGGATTTTTGCTTAGATCAATAGCACCTTTGTTGTCGCATAAAATGGCAATATCACGTAGATGTGTGTCAGTAGTCAACTAACACTTGTTTCATCCATAGTGCTTGTTGGCATGCTTTGCCGGCGGAGACATATTCGGCATCGGTTGTTGATATGGCCAATGTCGTTTGCTTCTTTGAGAACCAATATGTTAAACATCACCCCATGAAAGTGCAAACACAGCTTGTACTTTTTCGGTCAACATAATTACCTGCATGGTCAGAATCCGCATATACAATAGTTTCTACCCCTGTCCCTTTGGGATACCATAATCCAATTTAGTAGTACCCTTAATATATCTAAATATTCTTTTGACGGCTTCTAGGTGTGAAGTTTTAGGGTCTTCTTGAAACCTACACTAGAACAAAAGTGGATTGGCTACACCCAATAAGTGTGACGATATACATATACTCACACATGATTTTTCGAGTGTGTGAATAAAGGTCATGCGACCATAGGTACCCTACGGTCACATGTTTGACTTTTTTAGTCTCTATTACAAAACAAGAACAAAACCTTAACATGTGTGACTAATTAGGTACAAATTTTGTTGGATTAGTCGTATTAGTGACCATAAACAACTGTATAGTTACACAAAGAATTTTTTTGGCATATTTAGTCACATACGATTAAGCATAAAGTGGCCAAAAGTGTTAATAAGTGTGACCATATGGTGTTTAAAGTGAAGAAATGTGTATTTTGTGTGACTATTGTTCATCCAATGGCCACTTAAATTTTATGTTTGTGTGGCATTTTCTAACATTTAGTCACACAAAGCATGTTTGTTTTGGGTATTTAGTCACATTCAATTAATTATAACATGGCTAAAAGTGTTAATAAGTGTGACCATATGGTGTTAAAGTGAAGAAATGTGTATTTTGTGTGACTATTGATCATCCAATGGCCACATGAATTTTATGTTTGTGTGGCCTTTTGTAACATTTAGTCACACATAGCATGTGTCTTTTGGGTTTTTAGTCATATACAATTAATCATAAAGTGGCTAAAAATGTTAATAAGTGTGACCATATGGTGTTTAAATTGAAGATATGTGTATTTTGTGTGACTATTGATCATCTAATGGCCACATGAATTTTATGTTCGTGTGGCCTTTTCTAGCTTTTAGTCACATAAAGCATGTTTCTTTTGGGTATTTAGTCACATACAATTAAGCATAAAGTGGCCAAAAGTGTTAATAAGTGTGACTATATGGTGTTTAAAGTGAAGAAATGTTTGTTTTGTGTGACTATTGATCATACAATGGCCACATGAATTTTATGTTTATGTGGCATTTTATAACATTTAGTCACACAAAGCATGTTTCTTTTGGGTATTTAGTCACATACAATTAATCATAAAGTGGCCAAAAGTGTTAATAAGTGTGACCATATGGTGTTTAAAGTGAAGAAATGTGTGTTTTGTGTGACTATTGATCATCCAATGGCCACTTGAATTTTATGTTTGTGTGGCCTTTTCTAACATTTAGTCACACAAAGCATGTTCTTTTGGGTATTTAGTCACATACAATTAATCATAAAGTGGCCAAAAGTGTTAATAAGTGTGACCATATGATGTTTAAAGTGAAGAAATGTGTATTTTGTATGACTATTGTTCATCCAATGGCCACTTGAATTTTATGTTTTTGTGGCCTTTTCTAACATTTAGTCACACAAAGCATGTTTGTTTTGGGTATTTAGTCACATTCAATTAATCATAACGTGGCTAAAAGTGTTAATAAGTGTGACCATATGGTGTTAAAGTGAAGAAATGTGTATTTTGTGTGACTAATGATCATCCAATGGCCACATGAATTTTATGTTTGTATGGCCTTTTGTAACATTTAGTCACACAAAGCATGTGTCTTTTGGGTATTTAGTCATATACAATTAATCATAAAGTGGCTAAAAATGTTAATAAGTGTGACCATATGGTGTTTAAAGTGAAGATATGTGTATTTTGTGTAACTATTGATCATCTAATGGCCACATAATTTTATGTTGTGTTTTGTGGCCTTTTTAACTTTTAGTCACACAAAGCATGTTTTTTGGTATTTAGTCACATACAATTAAGCATAAAATGGCCAAAAGTGTTAATAAGTGTGACCATATTGTGTTTAAAGTAAAGAAATGTGTGCCTTTTGTGTGACTATTGATCATCCAATGGCCACTTGAATTTTATGTTTGTGTGGCCTTTTCTAGCATTTAGTCACACAAAGCATGTTTTTTTGGGTATTTAGTCACATACAATTAATCATAAAGTGGCCAAAAGTGTTAATAAGTGTGACTATATGGTGTTTAAAGTGAAGAAATGTGTATTTTGTGTGACTATTGATCATACAATGGCTACATGAATTTTATATTTGTGTGGCCTTTTCTAATATTTAGTCACACAAAGCATGTTTGTTTTATGTATTTAGTGACATACAATTAAGCATAAAGTGGCCAAAAGTGTTAATAAGTGTGACCATATGGTGTTTAAAGTGAAGAAATGTGTCTTTTGTGTGACTATTGATCATCCAATGGCCACTTGAATTTTATGTTTGTGTGGCATTTTCTAACATTTAGACACACAAAGCATGTTTCTTTTGGGTATTTAGTCACATACAATTAAACATAAAGTGGCCAAAAGTGTTAATAAGTGTGACCATATAGTGTTTAAAGTGAAGAAATGTGTATTTTGTGTGACTATTGATCATCCAATGGCCACATGAATTTTTTGTTTGTGTGGCCTTTTGTAACATTTAGTCACACAAAGCATGTTTTTTTTTGGTATTTAGTCACATACAAAGTGTGACCATATGGTGTTTAAAGTGAAAAAATGTGTGTTTTGTGTGATTATTGATCATCCAATGGCCACATGAATTTTATGTTTGTGTGGCCTTTTCTAACATTTAGTCACACAACGAATTAAGCAAACAGTGACCAAAAGTGTTAAAAATTGTGACCATATGCATCTTTTAGTCACATATAAGAAATCGATATATATCAAAACAAATTCAAATATATATATATATATATATATATATATATATATATATATATATATATATATATATATATATATATATATATATATATATATATATACTAGTGTCAAAACCGTCCGATGGACGGTATGACTTGTGATTTTATTTTTATGATCTTGTGGATCAAATGTATTGTAAGAAGTAATTACAAATCAAAAGAATGGGTTAAGATATATAATTGATGTTACCATAATCCATTAAACCACTAAAAGCATGTAAGTATTTTGATTTGTGGTTTTATTTTTAGGATTTAGTAGAACAAATATATAGTTAAAAGCTATTAAAAGTTAAATTAAACGGTTAATAAGTATAATTTATGTTACTATAATCCATAAAACGACTAAAAGTAGGTAAGTACTTTCTAACATTTTGTTCTAAACAATATTAATCATGAACATCTTTTACATTTGATAATATTATTAACATTTATTATTATTATTATTATTATTATTATTATTATTATTATTATTATTATTATTATTATTATTATTATTATTATTATTATTATTATTATTATTATTTTTTTTTTTTATTTTTATTTTTATTTTATTTTATAAAACATCACTTTATTAGAAACTCATAGGATTTAGATGAAATTGGTGGGAAGCAGAAACCAAGTGGGCCCCACACCTCTAAGAATAAGAAACCAATCCTATTAAAAATATGAACCGCAAAGACGTGCCCCGATGTCCCGAGTCATAGAGAATCGTCGAATCACGCTTTAGTAGGGTTCTGCATCCTCTCAAGTTCTCCAAAGAAGAGAATGAGAAGGGAGGAAACCATATCCAATATCCACACATTTAGCATCGTACTTGACACGCTTACGTTGTGCGGCATCATTAACCGCGCATACGGCATAAAATCAATCATCCTGCATGCGTCAAGGCGACGACCCCGTGAGATCAACACATACATCACGTCCACCATCCCAAGAATAAAGTAATATATCGGTAGGTCGTAAGGATCGTCCCTATCTCCATAAAGCCCAATAAAGTATTATTATTATTATTATTATTATTATTATTATTATTATTATTATTATTATTATTATTATTATTATTATTATTATTATTATTATTATTAATTATGTTTATTTAGTTATTGTATATAGGTGTTTCCAACTGTTATTTTACCAATTTTAAATGATGTTGAGGAATTTGAATTATCTTTGAATGGATTTATGGTTTTGTTTGATGTTTGTTGTGATGAGAATATGTATGTATTGTCGGGTTACAAAGTTCCATTATGGTGTCAAAACTCAAAACATATACATTAAAATGGTGATAATTGATAACGATGGGTGGGCATGACTTATGAATGTCGTTGGCATATTTTTTTTATAGCGAAAGAAGGGTGGTAAATAACTGTAGGCATATTTTATAGTTTTCCATGATAGTTTTATGTTTTTTTTTCATGGACATATATAACTATATGTAAGTGATAAATTTGTTCCAATATTTAGTGTATTTTTTACAAACAATAGATATGTGAAATACATTGTAAATATTTAGAGTGTTTGCAATATCTATAGGTGTAATATAATAAGTTAAAGAAGAATAAGATATAAACATACCAAATTTTTTATTGATTACTTTCAAAATGAAAAAGAATAAACAGTTGCCAAATGTGAGAGAAAAAGTTTCAAAATGGTATTCAAAAATAAAGTATCAAAGCATGGCCTGCCCGATAGGTGTCTGAGCCTTGTATATCGTTGAAAAACTTAAGTTACCGAAAATAAGTTATAAACATACCAAATTATTTATTGATTGCATTAAGAACGAATCATCAAATTCTTAAGAGATTTCGGAAAATCAATATCAATTATAAACTCATAAATGGTATGCTTGGTCTCTAAAGAAAAATATCACTTATCTTGAAAGAAACAATAAAAGTTTAGTTAACTTAATGATATACAGGATTACTAAGTCGTGGCTAGTTCCACTGTAGCGCTCAAACACCCTCCTTGGGATTTCACCTTCAATGGTTCTCAATGAATCCGACAACTTATACATCAAACAACTTGACGATTTGATTCTACAAACTACAATATCAAGGGATCATTATGATTTATACATTTGTGTAATTGAGGAAATTTTTTTACGGCTGATGCAACTGGTACCAACTCAAAATAAATATATAAATCATACACACCTATCAAAGAATTGTACGCCTTTTAAAGGCGGCATTTCCACTACCTTAGCATTGTTTAGTCCTTTGCAATCTCTAGCATTTCCTTTGCCAATAAATTAAAATTTGAGTTAATCCAATAGTAAGCTAAACAACTCATTTAGCACAAATGCCCCATTTGGTTCAACGCATTTTGCAAGTTGTTTTCATGCCTTACCTTAACTTTCATCACCTAACAGCCGAATGACTTTCGAGTTCTAATAATTTTTATCAATGACTAATTGAACAATCGATGTACCAAGAAGATGACATATAACTTTCTGGTTTAACTAAAGAATATATAATTATAAGGCACGATAATGATTGAGAATTCTAAGAAATACAAAATGCATCCATCACATTGTGTACTGATTTGAACTAAATTATCTCACTCATTGTCATAAAAGAAAATAGTTCCAAAGCTCAATATGCAAGATAGGCAAATAGGCAAATAAGCAAATGTAAGAAATAAAATTTATGTATAAAAGTTTCAAGCTTATAGATTAAAATCGAAAAAATAATATATTGCTTAATGAAAAGATAGAAAAGAAACTCACGAAGCATGGTCATCAAAAAAAAAAAAAAAAAAAAAAAAAAAAAAAAAACTTATTCTTGAATAAAAGATAGAAAAGAAATTCACAAAGAAGGAACTCAAAATGCCTTGGTGAGACCAAGGGTAGCTTGGTCATTCCAATTATGCTCACTTCATCACCGCAATACTTGTAAAACTCAATAGCTCTCACATACCCCGCTCATACTTATAAAGAATGTGAATATATGATTATTGATTTAAGAAAACTCAAATTTGAATATGATTTACAATATGTACATTCAAAGCAAAGAACTTCTTTGTAAACCATGTTGGTAGTTATGAAACAACATTAAGAAAATAAGATGGTGTTTTATTAACAAACTCAATTTCATTTAGGATTATTTCCATCTTTTCGATTCATCCCCGACATAAAACTATTCCAATAGCTTACGAACGCCTCGCTCTTGAAACTAGGGGACGAACCAAGAACAAGGTTGAAAAGGAGCCCGCTCTAGAAATCCCGGATCTCACATCCTTGTTGTACAACATAAACAGCATTTGTTGCTTAAAACCCATTCCGAACCAAGAAAAGGGTTCTCGTCCATATGAATCATTTTCGGTGCTTGAAGTGGTTAACTACTCAACCAAACTAAATATGTCTCGCACATCAATAGAATGTTATAACTGTAGAAAGGGACGCGTAACACACAAAAAAGCATTCAACTTAAAACAAATCCTAATTAATATTTTCCATACAAGTGGATCAGGTTGGACGTGCTTTCAAACCCTTCAAGTTGGATCAGCTATGTCCATTATTTTCTCGAAATACTCACATCGAAATAATTGTGTGTTTCTAACTTATTTTGAGTAGGAAACAATGTTAACAACAATATAAATCTTTAAATAAAAGATACTTTAGAAAAGATTTTAGGCACGCACTACTACAAAATGGACATAGAGCCGGTTGAAAAGGTTGATAGAGCCGGTTTTCATGAGAGCACAAAGGGGAGGGACTCTATCACGAAGGCAAATAGAGCCGGGTTTGAAAACGGGCTCTATTACGTGTTATAGAGCCGGTTTTCTATCAAAGAACATGGCTCTATGTGAACAAAAAATTTTTAAAAAATAAAATACGACCATAAAATCCAATTCCTTTTGGCCAAATGAACATTATATTGATTCGGATAATAAAAGATCCCATGATATTACAACTACTTTCTATTGATACATCAAGATTTATCTTGTGACCACTCTTACAAAAAAACATGGCTCTATACTCTTTTTATAACACGGATCTCTTTAGAGCCCGTTTTTCACTATGACCGGGCTCTATTAAGGGGACTCTATTCCCAAATCTGTAGTAGTGACGTTTCGACCTGCTTCGGGTCATCCCACTTTTAAATAATGTTATTTTTTCATTAGACCTAAACAACTCTAGAAGCTGCAAAACTACGCCAAGCCTTCCAATGGGAATTAGAACAGAACCACCAGCTTTCACGGAATCTAATGAACGCAAACATATGAAGTTCAGTTTCTCTAATTCTTATGAACTCTCTTCAAAATTCAAGAACGACGACTATTCGGTTCCATCAGATATGTATTGTCACCGCAAGATATCAATTCAAAATTAAGATCACTGTTGTACTTCAAAGACACTAAATAAATAGGAGGAGGGGATGAAGTACAGCAGACAAAATAAAATCTATGACGAACGGACTTAACGGTGTCTTTGTAAACCGAAATCGAAACCTCTTTAGTCTTGGTGTCGTGGGGTCGATATTAATGAGCAGAGGCTAGAACTCGAGCACTTTCTAGTCAGCTACTTGAGCCCTCTGATGGGGATGCACGTAGCCCAAAGGGAAGCATCTACTCTGGTACAAACTTGAGTAGGACTTGAGCTCCATGGTTCAACCTACCACCTTGTTCCAAAGTGGCAGTTGATCTTCCGCCGTGTGTTCAGTTGGCAGTTAATGAGTCTAGCCAATAGTGCCACATCTAGTAACGGGTGAAGTACCTTTGAAGTGATGCTTGACATTGATATGTTGATATGTCGATATTAATGTAGATGCAAGCCTCACGCAATTGAACCCATCTGTAATTCAATCAACCATGCAATCGGAGAAGTAGGTGACGCAGAGAAACTAATTGTATGTATATCAGGTAACTCTGGAAGCTCCTGAACAAACAATTCTCGAGTGCGTGGATTAGTTGGCCACCCTCATCTCTGTTAAATGGCGAGCCCTGAAAATCAAAAGATAAGCTCATCATAAGTAAAATAAACAACTTATGTCTCTATTGTTTGCTAGTTTGATTCATTTACTTACAAACAGGTCAAATAGGGTCAATTTCCTTAAATCCTTTGTCACTGCGTTAGGCTGGTATAGTAGTATATCTGTAAATTTATGTCTAAAAATTTTGTGGGTCATCATGACCTGAGTATTTCACACCTACGTAGTTTTGACCCATAACCCAAACATCTTTGACTACGTGTTAGTTCTAATAATTTATCCGACCTTTAGGTTTTGCGAGCAATGAGGTTACCACTTTGTTATTTCATTTCCTATAACAATCTTGCATATAAAAATCAAAAATACATATACATAGCAAAGTGGATACTCTAACTTTTAGGCAAGGGGTTGTGAGGTAAATTGTATGGAGTAATAAACATCTTACTATTGGTACTTGGCAAGAATAAAAGTAACTCAAATCATGTGTCATCGTGCCTTGTTGAATACCTTCTCAAAATATTACAATATTAACCAATTTGTTAGTATTAAATTTATCAATTAAACTTTATTAATAAATTTATCAATGATCAGAATATATTAATGTTTATATTCAAAGTTATTGCAATATTAACCAATTTGTTAAAAAGGTTAATATTTTGAGATTGTAACAAAGTTATTGTGCTTTGCTTTATTTTACGCATTCAATTCAGTACCACGAAAATCAAGATAACGCAACCAAAATACGTCATACCTAATTTTCATAATAAAATACTGCTGGGAGTTTCCTTTTGTAGTGATCTTTAGGTAACAACACAAATGATAGAGTTTCGATAAAAAATGATTTAGTTTTAGAAATATTTGAATGCTTTGGAACAATGAGATTAGCAGAACCCCAAAACCAAGAGTATTGCGGAGATACCTGAGTACAATAATAGAGACTTCCTCTCTTCCTACCTCTTGTCCTAGGTGGCGACTTAAAAGCTAAAGCTTCATGCACCACTTGATTTAGTGTGGGTGTACTAAGCCTTCTCGATCTCTTTTCAACTTCACTTGCAAGAACAATGATCACGGAATTATTACAATTGAACCTTTAAAACCGGGACATTAGTTTTAAAAGATCAAGTTAGGAAAAGAGATGCTCGAACTACTTTATAGTAACATAAGAATGAACCACATTAACATCGAACTAAGAAACCAAACCACATCACCAAGAAGAGCCATAGCAACGGGTTTGGGAATCGAACACTAAACGCGGTGACAAACTTGATGCACCCGCCTTCAATATTGAGAAAGCATTGACATCCCGACCTAACTCCCAAGCACAATAAGCTGTTCTAAAGAAACTATCAAGATCAACAAGATCGATCGAGGCGAAGCACCACCGCCTTTTAGTAGCAAGAGAAACAACCAAGTATATAGCACAATCCTTATATTTCCAATTAGCGGTGATTTTGTTCAAACAAAGCCAAAAATTACGAAACTGTTCAAACCTTTACTGGTAATCTTCTCTTTGTAATTTCCGCAATCCCCTTAAGAAGGTCACAAGCAATCCTCCTCCTCGATCGAGATCATTCCCTTCCATATCTTGCCTAATAAACTCGATATATTTCATCTCAAACACTCCTCGTCCTCTTCCCTTAACATCACATTTGGAATCACAATACTACGAGTAATCGATGCAATATCTCATCACCAAACAAACAATGCATGGTGCACACTCGTACTAACAATAGTCAAAACTTGATAGCAATAACGATCACGGTTCCTACTCGGAGACCCCACGCCACCACAAGCAAATTCCAAACCGCCTCCGCAAACCAGCTCAAATACTTCTGAAACAACTCCTCTTCTTTCTCCATATAATGACTGATATTATCACATGCATATTTTGCAATCCATACACTTAAGAGTCTTAAAGTTATTCTTACTCCTGTAAGTGAAACATTTTAGTTTCCTCCTATACTAATACACATATATATCTAAAGTACTCGATAAAGCTAAAGATACAAATATCTAAACAAAAAACCATACATAAATTAAAGTAGGTGTATTTTCATTTATCCAAACATTATTGGGATCGTATAGTCACTTTGTTTGGGAAAACACGAGTGAGTCGCTTCATCGTTTTGGGGTCTCTTTGCTTTTATCATGCGATCTACGAAACTACTATCCCGTATAATATTTTAGCACTACTTTGTTAAAATCGATGGCATTATTCCGTATACAAAGATCCATTTAATTTATTTATGTAGCAAAAAGCATATATAACCGGATGAAAAACATCTATTTCATCTGGAAAGCCAAGTCAAGTAGTGTCGTATGACTGCTCCCAAACTTCGTGAACAATAACCCTCCCGGATGAGACTGCAAATTTTTTACAAGTTAGATGATTGAATATTATGAGACGTAGAAATATAATTAAATGTGTGTATGTATACATTAGGAATTTAGAATGGCCACTGCTTACTTTTTCCTTGCGGCTGTCCATCTGAGTGTGTGAAGCAATGACTATGACATTCCGGGTAGGCTTTGGAGCTTACTTTTAAAGGAACCATAGGCCTCTGTATTTCGGCATAGATTTTTCTATATCTTTCACAAACAAAAGCAAAGAACCGTTCTTGCTTTCTTTAACAAACAACCTACATACACAAATAGGCTTTTTCAATTTATAACACGACACCAATGTTTTTATGTTTCGGACCTCAAATTACCTCCATTTCAATACAAAAGTAGCCAAAGAAAGCAAATGTAAATTTTAGATAAACACTCATCTCACCCCAAAAGTTCATTAATTGCAAGCTTCCGATGTCATCGGCATCAAGAATCAAGGCGAAGTGTATCACCTGCATATAATCCAAAATTACATCAATCTACATCTCAAGAAAATAAACGGTGAGAAAGCGACATTCGACAATAACCATAGTTACATGTTCAAGAATTACCGTAGAGCAGAAAAACCCATGATCTTCCTCACAAAGTCCTCCAAGATCATTGCCTTCTTGAACCGACCTATCGAATCTAACACCAATCTTGGAATCTCCATTCTCTTCAAATGGAAGTAAAACTTTGCCCTTGTAACCATATGCGGGGCCCCTAACAAACGCAAACAAATATGAAGTACATATCATCTGATATATATAAACAACACAGATAAACTTCTCCGAATAGTAGAGCTTAGAAAAAATCAAATATATGAAAGTGCAGTATCATTTTAAGAAGTTGAGTACCTTAATGGAGCCTGCAGAGGAGAAAACCCATACAAGGAACCCACAAACTTAACTCTATCACTGCATAAATAGACGGTTCTCAACCCACCGAGTCCATAAACATAAAAGGAGGCCATTTCGGCCTTATTTACTTATAAATGGATCGATTTGTGTAATGCATTACCTCTGATCAGATCAAAATTTTGAAAATAAAAAAAAATGTAATAAAAGTTTACGGAGTATTACAACTTGCTAAATCATTATTATTCAAAGATTAATGTTCCTTTTGTGTTAATCTTAATCATATGTACGCATTGATTTTCAGAAAAGTAACATAAAAATATTTGCGGGTCAACCAACACATGTCAACCTGTACAAAGAAGCCTTGATTTCACACATTACCCGACACGCACGTCTACCTACCTCTATTTAACAACATCTAATTTCAAACGCTACGAAAACAAAGTAGCAAAATCAGGAAAAGGTTAAAATATTGATTTACAAACTTTGTATACAGCTTGAAAGTAGAAAATACCTTTCTTAAAGGTGTAGGTTTTGATGTCGCATAGATGCCTCCTGTTTTGGCCGATGAGCATGAGAGCATGTGGTAGATCCACCAACTATATCGCCTCGCCACTTGATGTTGGTTTCTAGAGTGCAAAACCCCATCGTGGAGCACGTTTAGCAAAGACACTTGCTCTTTCGGCCTAGTGCTCTCCTTTATTGTAGTGTGATCAACATCCTTAGCGGTGATCCATGGTATGTTATAGGGATAATAAAAATTAGTGGGTCGTATATGATTACAAAAATCAAATTATCTTAATAACAATCTAGCTTGTGAAATAGAAAGTTTCAGGAGTCCGTGCATTAATATACACTTTCAGGAAATTTCGACCCGTTCCTCGTAACGTAATGTTTTAATTTGCCCGTTTGAGATATACAATAACCCACATCGACGCCTTTATGACTAAACGGATCAAAGCGCCACCTTTAGTTATTTTCAAAAACCGTGAACAGCTTGGTAGAAATGTAACACTTACACTGTGTAACGGAGAGATTCAACTACAAGCGATGAAAGCATCGAAATGTTTTGCTAGAGCCTTTGTCAATGTTTCCGGTATATTTCGAGCTGTGTCATGATCCAATGTTAGAAACTAGAAACAAAAATAAAATTAAAATAGTTACGTAAGCATGTTGAAGGGCATACTGCATGGACGAGATAAGAGTATCCTGGGCACAAAGTAGGCGATCCGATGCATACTTCACAAACTCATTATGTTTCGATGTATATAGGTGGATGTAATCAAGACATTCTTTGTAGTTTCACCGAATTCGGAAAAATAGCAAGGTAAGTCAAATTGTTAACGGAATATATAGTGATACATAGAAACACAAGAAAAAAAGACTTCAGACAAAATCACGAGCCTTTGATATAACCAGATTACTTAATCTTTAATTGTTACACAAGAAAAAATGTGATTTTACTAAAAAAAAAAAAGGCCAAACAAGCCTTATCTTTAAATTTACATTTGTTTGCTTATTTTTTCTCATAACTATTCAAATGGCTGAATATCGTTATTAGCAATATCAATTTAAACAGTGTACTCACTTTTAAAATAGAAATAATAGGTACCAAGTACTGACTACTAAACTATGTTTAGCTATTATGTTAAAAGACGTTAATTGCGATTTTTAGCCTATAGTTCAGCACATTTAAGACCAGGGTGGCTATAGAGCTTATGTGCATAAATATGAAGGGCAAGGCTCATTTTAGAAAGATATACAAAGAACCAAGTTTTAGTAAAGGATCAACAAATATAACTAAATTGACCAGATGGCAATAGTATGACCAAAATGTAATTGTAAAGACATATATGAGGGGTATTAAAAGAATAATATGAATTATACAGAAGATCAAGACAAGATAGATAGAAAGTGAGTCATTGTCATACCTTAGATATATGAATTTTCAAGATATCAAACTCGTAAACAGAGGATCCAAGAAGCATACGCAGTGGGACGCAATTCATGAGTTGCCACGACAGTGTTTCCCATCTCTGCATCAACCGAAGCACCATCAAGGTTTTCATCAGGCGCAACACCTTTCTCACCATCATTGGGATCAGATGCATCCTTCATCTCAGTATCTGTTGCACTACTATTAGGCACTTCACAAGTAGAGGGCAGAATTGGCATTCCTTCACCTACCTGAGAAATATAAATAGTCATATAAGTATTTTCTCTAAAATATGTAAAAGAAAATAATAACAATAATTGTACCAATTCAACCGCAACTTTTTGAACTTGAGGTTGGACAGGTTTAGTTTTGATTTTTTTTTACAGTAAGCCCTTGTATACATACCTTAGAAGCAGTGAGTACTAATGATATCGTGGTAAATATGAGCTATAACAATCAACCTAAACACAAAAACCAACCAATCTTAAAAAAGTGAATAATATAACATTATGCATGCATGAATATACACTCACCATTCACCATTGTTAATATGAATTTTTTTTTATAAGGTCAAAAACAAAGAATGCATACCTGATACATAATGGGTATGCTCGAAACTCATGATTCATGATCACAAACAATCCTATTACATATTCACATAACCAATCAAGCAATCTCAAACGATATCAAATAAGCAGTAAATAATCAAAGTAACCTTTTGGTTGACACCTCTTTGAGTTGGGTAGATTTAGGGTTTTGTGGAGAGGTAAAAAACTGCAGAGTTTCTGTTATGAGATTAATATTGAATGCCGAATATAGATGATAAAAAGCTAAAATCATAGATCATATATATTCTAACAAATTTATATATAAGAAGAATATATCAAACCTGATCTTCCTACGTTTCTTCTCAATTGCAACCCGTTTGGCAAGATCGACCACAATACGAATTTATTATGAGTATACGTATATATCAACAATAGGCTTTTAACAAACTCTCTCACAAAGATAATCATCTTATATGCATTATGTATATCTTCTTATATAATTTCCAAAAAAAAAAAAAATACAAACCAAATTTAATCCAGTTTAATTTTCTGTTTTTATTTAAAAATGGTATTAATATTCTGTTGATCATTATATTTATTATTTTGCAGAATATAAATAAAAAATTAAGTTGATCTAGTGGTAAAAATTGTTATTAATGTATCAGCAGATCCTAGGTTCAAATCCAAGCACACACTTAATTTTTAGACTAATTAAATCCGAATTTTAACTTATGGGATGCCAAGTGGCATTTGTGATGACATGGAAATATGACATGGCATTATGGGATGCCAAGTGGCATTTTATGTGGCATGCCTCCTCTTATATATAATGTATAGATATATATATATATATATATATATATATATATATATATATATATATATATATATATTGATAGATCAAGATCAATATAAATTAATTTAGAGTTATTAATCAATGCATAAGGGTATTTTAGGGTTTTTAACTCTTTCTTATTTAACCTCCTCTCTTCATTGTTTCATTGTTTCACTATCACCACAAAATTCGTCCCATCTCTAACCTATCAAATAAATATTGACAAATCTATAACACTCTCCATCAATCCATCTCCTAATGAAATTCTTGCGAAACCATCTGAAGAAGAAAATGAGATCGGAACATTAGTTTATGTCAATCTTTCGTGTTCATCTTAATAATTGACGCTAACAACTCTTTCACAGGTAGCCTAAATCAAAACGTGGCGTAGATTGGGTGTTTATTCAAATGATGATGGCTCGCTGATCACTTGGAGTGACTTGGTCCCTCCGAGTAAACTTCCAAGTCTTATTTTGACGCAGTTCTTCAAACCACTAATTCGTTAAAGGAAAGACACCAACTATGGCATAATTGCCACTTTTATAATTGCCACTTTCATCACTATGGCATAAACGAGACCCACAACAGGAGATTTATCATTTAGTTTTAAGTTTTTTTTTTGTAACATTCGTTAGTTGTGCATCTGTTTGTTACAATTTATGTATACCCACTGGCTCTTTTTGTTTGTGGGCTTTTTGAAGCCTTTATAATAATGTTTTGTGGATATATACGGATTACGCAACCAAGTTTTGTCGATGTTATAAATTATGTATCGATTTTACTAGTTTTTTCAAAGTGTTTACATATATCAATAATTATTTTTGTGTGTCAGATACCTAGTGTTTGATTGGAAATGTAGCAAAAATGTTAGCGTGTCACTACAAATGTATCAAAAAGGCCGAGTGTGTCACAAACAAAAATGTCAAAAAACATAGTGTGTCACTAGAAATGTATTATAAAACTAAGTGTGTCAAAAGACATAGTTTGTAACTAAAAATGTGTCATAAAAACTAGATTGTCACTATATATATGTCAAGGAAATTTGTGTGATAAACATAGGGTGTCACTATAAATGTACTAGAATTTGGTAACGTGTCACTAAAAATGTACTAAAATTTCATTGATCATGGCTTTATAGGAATTAATTTAAAATGTAGAAAAAAGTTAGTGTGTCAATAAAAATGTATTATGAAATTAAGTGTGTCAAAAAAAATTATTTGTCACTAATAATGTGTCATAAAAATTAATGTGTTTTCAGAAATGTGTCATAAAATTTAGTGTGTCATTATATATGTATCAAAAAAATTAGTGACGTATATATAGTACATCAGTTTCAATATATGGAAATCATATTATACGTGTCACATATAAAATTATCATGTAAAAATGTTGATAAAAAAAAGTACAGCAAAATTGTAATTTAATGGATGAGCGTTGAAAGTCAAACGCAGGCTAAATTGGAGGAGTATAATTTAATACTAGTACAGATTCGTAAAGAACATAATAATGGTACACTATTTACAAATGCCATTTGTGTTTCATTTAATTACAATTGTACCACTAATCTATTTAATTTCTAATCTCATTAATGGTGCTTGATCCAACGGTCTACAAGTGTGCTTATTGTTTTCTATTTTAAAGTGTTTACCATAATAACGCCATATATATATATATATATATATATATATATATATATATATATATATATATATATATAGGAAGGGATCGGGTGCGTTCGGCTTTAAAGTACGGATGGTGCGGATGAATGTCACCGCACGATCAAGCGTCCATCGATCTACGTTAAAAAACGCGGTGGCATTTTCGTAATTAATCTATATTATTATAATATCATGTAGATCGAATAACAAAACATACAAAACATAAACTAAAAAAATCAAAAAAATCTAAAAAAATGATTTCATCAAGTTTAAGATTTGCGAAATAAACGAAGGTAAGTTTCTTAATTTCAATTTAAGAATTTTTTATGATAGTTAGTCGATATTAAGGATATCCGATGATAGATAATCGATAATAAGAATATTGCTATTCGATATAATTCAAAGCGAAGATAGCTATTCGATATTAACATAATTAATTTTTTCTTAAGATACTTATTCGATATTAATTTTAACTAAAGCTTTCTAATATGATATTAAGATATTTCCATTATGATATTAACGTGTCCGAAAGTGAAGTTAATAAGGTTCGTTATAAATATCTTACCGATTAAAATTTCTTAACATTTTTATTCGGATATTAATTGTAAATCGAAGATTACTTATATCGATATTAAAATTTACGTTTTCGTTATCATTTTATTCGATATTAAAGGTGTCTCGATGAGAGCTAATGATATTAACGAATTCCCTTTTCTTAACATTGTCATTCGATAATAAGTTTATAAAATTCTTTTTTTTCTTTATGTGCTTATTCGATATGTAAACTCAAGATTGCTTATATCATATTAAGATCTTTAATTTTTTCGTAATAATGTTTATTCGATATTAATTGTGTCGATGATACCTATTCGATATCAACTAAATTTCGATTTTCTTATCATTTTTATTCGATATGATAATAATTGTAGTTAATCAATTATTAAGAAATTTATTTCATGTTTATAAATTGTCTCGAAAAATTATTATGATAGGTAATCCGGTATCAAAAATTTCTTTCATGTTTATAAATTGTCTCGAAAAATTATTATGATAGCTAATCGATATCAAGAATTATTAAGAAATTTCTTTCATATTACTTACTTAATAAATTTGATAAAGTAGTTAATTCATTAATCGATAATTAATTCAAATTAGTACTAGTAGCAAAAATAGTAACTTAGTACTAGTAGTGATAGTTAATCCGATATTAAAAATCTTAACTATCGGCTTGTTATATAAAGCAGAAGGAGAAGAAAGATTAGTTGATGAAGAAGAAAGTTCAAGAGTGGATGATTTTTGTCGATTATAAGCAAAAATGCGAAAATGCTTGAGCCAAGTTAAACAAGAAATTAAGGCGCAAATTCTTTATTAATCGAAACATTAAAATATTTGACATGCGGCAATAATCCTTATGACACAACAAATATATGTGTGCTACACTACCATCTCAAAAAGTCGGAGAAAAGAATGGAAGTATTTGAAGATTTTTCTATTTGTGATGATCACATTTACTTTGATTTGCTAGAATACGATAAGGATCGGTATTATTGCTTTATATAATCATAATAAAGTTTTGCATATGCTATTACAATTTTATAAAAATTTGATATACTATCTATTTCTTGTATAGATTCATGAAACTTGTCTAGACAAAGTAAAGTGATAGTTGATGCGGCTTTGATGATTGTAAATGTTGTTAAAGAATTTAACACCACCTTTGAAAGATGAAATACATCCAAACTATATGGGAAGCTCTTTGCAAGATAAGCAACGAAATTAAAGATATTAGAGATCCATATTTTTTACATTTGAAGATGTAGAAATATTTGATAAGTGTGAGAAGAGGCAACAGGAAAAAAAATGGTCAATGATGTTAGTCGATTTTAATTGTCCTTATTCTTACGTGATATTAAGAAATTTTGATATTATTTCGATGATTTAGAGATATTAAGAAATTTCGATTTTGTAATATAGATTTTATTATTCGAAAGGAAGACCTGTCTAATGATAGTAAAGTGTATGGTACTCGCAATTTTAATATCGAACAAGTTTGGTGTAACTAAAATATTCTCGCTTTGCAACAAATTTTTCTGCTGCTGCAAACAAATTTTTCTATTGCTGAACAGAATATTTTATGTTGGTGATTCTATTGCTAATGAAAAATTTCTACTTCTGTTTGTAGTATAGAATTTAAATGTGACAATCATAGCGTAAAAAAAGATATTAATATCATAATTACTTTGACTTGTTTTAATAGAAATATGCATAATTGCATCTTACATTACACAGCAATTGTTTTTATCACAACAATTGTTTAAAAAATAAAAAACATTAGCAACTAATTAAGAAATTTCATCTGGAAAGTCAAGAAATATATTAAGAAATTTCGATTTTTGTAATATAGATTTTATTACTCTAGTAAACTCAGATGGTACTCCCGTTTTAATATTAGAACAAGTTTGTTGTAACTAAAATATTATCTTTGCTACAATAAATTGATCATAGCGTAAAAAAGACATTAATATCGAATTACTATCACTTGTTGAAATAGATATATACATAATTCTTCATTTTAAGAATTATCTTGAGTACATTACACACT
Organism: Chrysanthemum lavandulifolium; assembly: GCA_022545495.1. NCBI lineage: Eukaryota > Viridiplantae > Streptophyta > Magnoliopsida > Asterales > Asteraceae > Chrysanthemum > Chrysanthemum lavandulifolium. Next base: position 204,001,574 of record CM040243.1, on the reverse strand, counting down.
CGCCTCAAACGCTCAATCATTTATATCACAAAAGCGTGAGCGAAAGAATAAAGTTATCAAAACACAATTCAAAATTTGAAACCAAAATAAAAACACCAACAAAACAAATATATATTCTTCATAACCTATCTTGACTACGTTACGCCCTCGTCTCGAACGCTAGTTCATTTTTTTCGAAGAACCAAACATATTCGAGAATTGAGAGCGATGCTCTTTCAATGGCAATATTATCAAATCTTACGGAGAGATTGTGATATTTATCTCATGACATTCCACCGCTTAGATTTGATAAAATTCGGTAAAATATTTAGGTTTCATTGAAAATATATACAAAATAATAATTCGGCGATTCGGGGAAAAAGATATAATCGGTCTAAAGAATTAATAAACATAAATTAAAAGTTATTAAAAGGAAATCACTAACCTTTTGTAAAAAGGAGCTTCCATAGATTAAGATTTAAAGAAAAAAAATAAAAAAACTTTTCTTAAAAAGATATGTAATATTCCTTTTTAAACACTTTTTTTATTACATTATTGAAGTGGGAATGATCAAATCTATATAGCAAAATAAGGATAAGGTTGTTGTTGAAATTTATTTCAAAACTAATAAATATAAACCGACATTGGTAGGTATATTTCGACATTATATTAAAATCAACTTTTAAGATTAAAGCAGACGGTGATATTTTGTGTCTCGAGGATATATCTTTAACTACTATAAAATAGTATCGACAAACAAACTATGATATTAAGACAATTTAAAGATTAAAATAGAAGACTCGATATTAAGATTAAAAGCAGAAGACTACGATATTAAGACAATATCATATATTAAAGACAACTAACTTTGATATTAAGAAAAATATCATATTTGACTATCATTTGACTAATAAAAATACATATATTATGAAATTTAAATACCTTGTGATATTAAATAAAAATAGAACAAGTAACTCGATATTTGAGTATTTGACATGCGGCAATTATCCTTATGAAACAACAAATATAATCATAGTAAAGTTTTGCTACACTACCATCACAAAAATTGAGGTATATTATCTTTTGTGTATGACTTTTCCAAGATGAAACAACAAATATAATCATAGTATATTATTAGTCTTATGTGATATTAAGAAATTTTGATATTATTTACGATCATTTAGAGATATAAAGATGTAGAAATATTTGATAAGTGTGCGAGAAGAGGCAACAGGAAAAAAATGGTCAATGATGTTAGTCAAATTTTAATTGTCCTTATTCTTATGTGATATTAAGAAATTTTGATATTATTTCGATGATTTAGAGAGATATTAAGAATTTTGCGATAGTTAATCGATATTAAAAATCTTAACTATCGACTTGTATATGCTATTACAAATTTATAAAAATTTGATATACTATCTATTTCTTGTATAGATTCATGAAACTTGTCTAGACAAAGTAAGGCGATAGTTGATGGTCTTTGCTTTGATGATTGTAAAGGTTGTTAAAGAATTTGGTTTGCCACCTTTGAAAGATGAAATACATGCGGTATATGGAAGCTCTTTGCAAGATAAGCAATGAAATTAATATCATTATTCTTATGTGATATTAAGAAATTTTGTGACATTAAATATTGTTGTTAGTCAGATTTTAATTGACCTTATTCTTATGTAATATTAAGAAATTTTGATATTATTTTTGATGATTTAGAACGATATTAAGAAATTTCTGATTTTTGTAATATATATTTTATTATTCAGAAAGCATGAATGTCTGATTATAGTAAACTGTATGGTACTCCCATTTTTAATATCATAATATCTTTTTTTTTTTGGAAAAGGGAACTAATGACCCGGCAAAATATATTAAAACAAAATAGACAATCAACTTATATGGACAAACCCATATAAGCAAAGTATTAGACATACCCAAAACATGCTTTGGGTATATAACTAAAAACGAAATATGTCTACCGTATAAGTACAATACCAAGTAAAATAACATCTTTGACAAAAACAAGTAAGCAAACTACAACTACTAGGCGTATCTTCAAAATAGATCTTCATATAGTCAAACTCTTTAACTTCAAATATGGGCCTTCTTTGCTCATTAACAGCTCCAGCCCAATGACGCTTCAAACAAAAATCAAACCAATCCACTTTATAACTCCCAATGATATTACCCATCTTGCACTTTCCCAACAAACCTAACGACCAAATACTCCACCACCAATACAAGAATAAAAACAAACAGCCCTTTAAAATTACTATACTCCTATCCAAACACCCTAAAAACCAGAGACTACCTCCTCCCATATTTATCCTGAAACATAACCCTCTTATTACACTGCATTACATGAAAATTCCACAATTCAGCAAATTCCAACACTTGCTTAGAATTTCTAACTTTGAGACTCATCATCCTTAGTCTAACAGTTTCCTTAATCAATCTAAATAACTCATTCAAAGGCCTCCTCTTATCTTGAAATAATCTTAAATTCCTCTCTTGCCATAAAAAATAAACCACAGCACCCAGAACAATCCTTTGCAAGATGCTCCAAATAGACTTATTAATAGGCCTATTCCCGACAAAAGACAAAACTTGTTGAAGGTCATTTAGGGCATGCTCCATTCTAATTAACTCCTTAAACAAATCCCACATTCTCACAGAAAAATCACATTCAAAAAAAATATGATTGTGACTATCTTGAATTTCATTACATAATGAACATTTCACATCTCCAATATCTTGCCATTTAGATATTCTATCTTGAGTTTTCAGCCTTTGATTAATTGCAAGCCAAAGAATAAAAGAGTGTCTTGGGATGTTTTGACTAAACCATACTAATCTATACCAAGGAACAACATTTCTAGTTTCTGTAAGATCATGCCAAACACCCTTAACAGAAAACTTACCCACTTTACCATTCTTAGACTTCCAAAGAACTTTATCTTGCCTATCTCTAAATAGCAAAGGAGGGGGAAGATGAGCAAGAAAAGGAAATTTAACATACCAATGAGTAGGCCATTTCCATTCTCCATTTTCAACAATCTCATCTACCTTGCAAGACAAGGAAAAGCCAGCTTCATAAATGTCCCTCTTAGATATAAAATTGCATAATGGACCAATGAAGATCCAATTATCAAACCAAGCAGAAGTCAAACTTCCATCACCCAATCTATGAATAATATGATCTCTTAACAGATTACGAGACTGCAAAATTTTCCTCCAACTCCAACTAACATCATTAAGCTCAGGCAAATCCCAAAAGTTCCTCACCGTTCTCGTATCTTTCAGCCTATATGCAGAAACCCATTTGACCCAAAGCGACTCTTTTCCGGTAACAATGTTCCAAACATGTTTGGACATCAAAGCAATATTCCAAGTATGTAAGGACTTAATACCAAGGCCACCATGAATTTTATGACAGCACACATCATCCCATTTAACTTTAGCACCGCTCTTTTGAAGATCATCATGAGACCAAAGAAATCCCCTCATCAGTTTCTCAATCTCATACGTCACAGATTTAGGCAACATAAAAACTGAGGACCAGTAGACTTGAATTGAACACACCACATATTTTATCAACTGAAGCCTTCCTGCAAACGACAACGCCTTGTTCTTCCAGTTTAATAATCTCTTCTTAACTTTATCAACCAAACTAGAACAATGCTTCTTATAAAGCCGGGATGATAATAACGGAACACCTAAATACCTAACAGGGAGGGTTCCAACATCAAAAGGCATAACACAAGAAATAGCAGCTTGGACACTAGCTTTCACATTCCCAAAAAATGTCATACTCTTGCTCAAATTAGGGATCAAACCAGAAACACTACTAAACTCATCTAAAGCTTTCTTTAGAACAACAACAGAATGATAATCGGCATGGCAAAACAACATCAAATCATCCGCATGAGCATAGATGAGTGAGATTAACCTTCTCACACCTCCAATGATATTTAAATCTACTATCTTGCCCAATCCCCCTCCTAATCATTAACGATAGCACCTCCATAACAAGAGTAAAAAGATAAGGGGACAATGGATCACCTTGTCTAAGACCTCTCTGACCTTTAAAATATCCATGATGCTCACCATTAACATTTATCATAAATGATGGGGAAGTTAAACAGTTCATGATCCACATAATCATACTATTATGGAACCCAAAATGAACTAAACACTGCCTCATAAAACTCCATTCCACAGAATCATACGCTTTCTGAACATCAATCTTAAACGCCACTTTAGCCACACCCGTGTTCCTATGGTAATTCCTCATAAGCTCTTGGGTTAACAGGATATTATCGCTAATTTGTCTAGAGGGAATAAAGGCACTTTGGCATTCATTAACTAAGCTACCTAAAGCACCTTTAATCCTATTAGCAATAATTTTAGAAATGCACTTATAAAGAACATTGCAACACGCTATAGGCCTATAATCCGAAACTTTTTGAGGAGTAGCAGATTTAGGAACCAAAGCAATAATAGTTGCATTTAATTCCTTTAATAACATACCATTGCAGAAATAGTCTTGAATAGCAGAACAAACATCATCACCAATAATAGACCAAGACGCTTTGAAAAATTTTGCGGAAAAGCCATCCGGACCAGGCGCCTTATCATCATCCATTCCAAAAATAACATCTTTAACTTCTTCTTTTGAAACAACTCTAACCATGTGATTAGCATCAAATTGGGACAGCTTTTTGACAAAAAGATCATCAGGGGAACTAATAGGCTCAACCAACGAACTTTTGCCAAACACATTTTGGAAGTGCTTAACAAACAGCTCCCTAACATGCTGACCATAGAAAGGATTACCATTAACATCTTCCACCCTATCAATTCTACTTTTATTGATTCTTTCTTTAACAGCTTTGTGAAAACATTTAGTATTAGAATCCCCAGCACTCAGCCATTCCACCTTGGATCTCTGCTTCAAGAACTCCTCTTCATCTTTCACAGCTTTATTATAAGCTTTCAGAAAAAACAACTCTTCAAACCTCAAATCAGCATTATGAGAGTCTTTTTCCATTTCAATCTGCACATTCTCCAATTCAGCCTTCAAAATTCTAACTTTTTCAGAAAGATTACCATTGGCTAATCTAAGCTTTCTGAGCGGCTTCTTTAACATCTTCAACTTGGAAACCACTGAAAACATTGAATAACCAGGAATGATGGTGCTCCAAACATCTCTAACAACATGCAAAAAATCATCGTGGTTCGCTAAAAAATTAGCAAACTTAAATGGTCTTGGTTTCGCTCTAGGAATATCTGGAATGATAACAACAGCCGGAGAATGGTCTGAAACCACAAACGGAAGAAATTGAGCATTTGCATTAGGAAACTTATCGATAAAATGAAAATTACTCATAACCCTGTCCAGTTTTTTCAATAACCCATCAGTTCTACCTGGGCTCTTATTCCAGGTATATTTAAGACCAAACATCACCAAATCTTCAACTTCCAAGTTCTGAACAAACTCTCTAAAATCCTCCATGCCTGGCGTAATAGAGGAGGATCCGACAGATCTTTCGCTAGGATAAAAAATAACGTTAAAATCACCCATCAGCAACCAAGGCTTATCTTTAACCAGCAAACTATGCAAAATCAAGTCCCTCCATAACTCCTTCCTACCCCTAGGATTGATATGAACATAAATGAAAGTACAAAAGAAAGCCTTGTTTCCATCCACATATTCAATATACAAGTTCATCAACTGAGAGGTTTGACTAATAACCATCACCCTAATAGTATTGGAATCCCACCCTACTATAATTCCAGTGCCATTGGAGCAGACAACATTATTTGAAACCCATTGCCAATTACCAAGAACATTAGTACAAATTCTACTTAAATTTCTCTTTTTCACCTTAGTTTCTAATAAACCACAAAGACTAAAATTACCATTATGAATTAAATCAATAACCTGTTTTTGACTAGGGGAGTTATTGAGACCCCTAACATTCCATGAAAAGGCTTTAATCATTGGAAACATGGTCATCACATTTGGCCATATCATTCCCATTCTTTTGGCCATCATCTACAACATACTCTGGCCTCATTTCATCAGCCAAACTACCCTCTTCAGTCTCCACATCATCATCTTCAAAGTTGGGGTCAAGTCCATACGTATGACAGTTATTATAGAAGTAGTCCATTTGCGAAAGAGACCATTTCATTCTAACTTTCATAGTAGGATAGACACCGATTCCAAAGCGAAATGACCTCTTGTTTAAGCTTAGGCCAAGTCACGTTCTTATATTCCTCTTCCATAGCATCAATAGTTTCCTTCTCCTTCTCCATGATTCTTTGATCATCTAGCACTTGGAAAGAGTTAGCCACGGGAATGTCTTCAAAATAATACCGAACGATTACTAACATAACTAGACCCCTTGACTAAAACTTTAGGCTTGAATCTTGACAAATCAATAGGAGTATTCTTAACTTCACCCTTACCAAAACCACATTCCAAAAAGATTTCTTCATTCTAACACTCTTACGCCCGCCATTTTTATCAACATTCTTCAAACTACTTTTCTGCTGCACTTGCTTTGAACTACCTATCCCCAACCTCTTTAAACCTATCGAATAAACTTGTTGCGGACTTAGCCATTACCATTTCGCCCATTTTGTTGATTAGGACCCATCCATTGGCATCACCATAAAATTGCTTAAAACTTCCACCACTGTCTAACCTTCTATTGAAGTTATGAAAATCTCGGACTTAGAACCATTAGCATTAACATTTCTAGGCGCATTAAACATTTAACACCAACGGAACATTGTTTACCATCAAGGCCCACTCTCTAGAACAAATTTTCATTCCTCTTCATTTTTAAACTTAAAGTAAAAACCCCGAATTTGTCTTAGTGATGTCGAAATACCATACACCTCCACATCCTACTTAGATTATCATTAACTACCCTGTAGTCCATTGAAGTACCAACAAAATACCCATAAAGTTGCAATGCACAAGCTTCACTACCCTTTTTATATCCTCTTCAACAAACTCAATTCTAGTAACACCATTATCTTGTTTAGACACACATTGAGGCATATAACTCATTTGCAATTCCCTATCCTCCATCCCTTTCTTCATCTTCTCAGCAAAGGATTCAATATTAAGGGACCCAACTACATTGACACCCTTAACCCCAACCCCTCCTTTAGACCAAGCATTAGCAGAACTCAACTTATGAAATAAGCTTGGCCCAAAATGAACACTAGAAAAGTTTACAGGAGGCTTGTTAAGGATCCCTTTGCTACCCTGATTCACTCCAAACACAAATCCAGACCCACCTTTGTCACCTCCAATACCATCCTTGTTAGCTTTCCTAACACTAGCATCATCAATATGCTCTACTCCAGCCATATTGTGAATACTAGCATCATTACTAACAGAACAAGGAGCATCCATCATACTAAAAAAACCCTCACCCCCCTCCTTATTCTCCAAGCAACTCCCATGGACATCATCATCAACCACAACTGGTTCTAGAGGGTCCTTAATGAATGAACCATCATTTTCATGAATCAAACAGTAACTACCATTCTTAACAGCTTTACTAGAAATCATATCACTATCCTTAACACCCTCTTTAAATACCATTTGATCAGAAATACTCTTATCATAAGAAATCCTATCTAATACCTTAGAGTACCTCATCAATGTGAGTAGTACTAGAATAAATGGCGCTTACCTTGACTAACTTCCACGAGGATAAGATTCACCCGACTTCCACCCATACCAACAATCTTAGAATTACGAAGCCTTTTGAGATAGCCCAGCACTCACAGATGCGAGATCCAAAGATGAACCTTAATCTTAATACTCTTGGGACGATTCTTAACTCCTTTAGGTCTTCCCCTCGACTTAGGAAGACTGATTTCATCATTAGGAAAAATAGGTTTATGGTGAATATCCTCTGACGTCATCCCTGTAAGAGTACGGAACTCTTCAAGAATAGGGTCAGGGGGTTTTGGGGATTCAAGTGGCATATCAAAAGAAAAGGAAAAGAAGATTAAACAATAGGAATTTCAGTATAGAAGCACAACAATCGACCTTAATAATTGCCAGAGATCGAATTGTTGTTAGGGAAGGTGATTTGCCAAAATCGCCTAGAGAGAGAAAAAAATCTTATTTATACTTGCATTTGCTTAATTGCAGGTATTGTGATTGTTAATATCATAATATCTTTGTTGTAACTAATTATTAATGCTGTTTCAACAAATTTTTCTGCTGCTACAACAAATTTTTCTGCTGCTAATAAAAATTGTATGGTTCTCCCAGTTTTAATATCAGAATAAGTTTTAATGCAAATAAATATAGAAATTAAATGTGACAATCATATTAAAATATAAATTTAAGTTATCATTGATTTTCATAGCATAAAATGTAAAAAAAATATATTAATATCAGAATTACTATGACTTGTTGAAATAGATATATGCAGAATTGCATTTTACATTACACATCAATTGTTTTTCATAATGAAACTCATTCCTTGATCCCACTTCTTTCACCCCAAACCTCTTCTGCTTCATCAACTGTGACTACTGCAAAGCATGATCATATAGCATCATTTCTAAGCTTTGTTGATGGGCGGAAAAACAAAATGTTCAATGACATATGATTTTGATAGAATAAGGTTTTAAAAGCAACAAAAAACTGCATTTGCGACTTTATCTGATTATCATACACCATTGATTATTCTTGAAGATGAAATACTTAAGGGTTTAGGATTTAGGGTTTGGGTAACACTTAGTGAGACAACTTGATGATTTGTAAGAAAAATTGTTTACTTGTAAGTTGTTTCACTTTCAATATTCGTAAAATATCTAGATTTCATATATTAACGAAGCAAAAAATAAAATTATACAAAAAATGATCATCAATCTTTTTGAATATAGATTGAAATTTAGAATGAGTTGATTGCTTGGTC